>JXCR01139010.1:17459-28654 GCA_002079205.1 Phalaenopsis hybrid cultivar | reverse complement strand
CTATTTTTGGGATGACCGTTATTTATATAAACAATGTAAAGATCTAATTATTAGAAGATGTGTGCCTTATGAGAAAACTTAACAGATAATTGAAAGATACCATGATTCTAAATTTGGAGGACATTTTGGAACAAATAGAACTGCATATAAGATTTTACAAGCTGGATTTTATTGGTCTACTCTTTTTAGAGATGTTAATGAATATGTTAAAACATGCGATCGATGTTAACGAGTAGGAAATATTTATAGGAGAATTGAAATGCCTCTAAATTACACATTAGAAGTTAAAAAATTTTGATGTGTGGGGATTAGATTTATTGGACCGTTTATGCCTTCATANTTTTTAGAGATGTTAATGAATATGTTAAAACATGCGATCGATGTTAACGAGTAGGAAATATTTATAGGAGAACTGAAATGCCTCTAAATTACACATTAGAAATTAAAAATTTTTGATGTGTGGGGATTAGATTTATTGGACCATTTATGCCTTCATATANGTGGGGATTAGATTTATTGGACCGTTTATGCCTTCATATAGAAATTTATATATATTACTTGTTGTTGATTATATGTCCAAATGGATTGAAGCTATTGTTGTACCCAGATGTGATGCTCGGAGTGTTTCTGAATTTTTAATTAAAAATATTTTTACAAGATATGAAATGCCAAGAGTAATTATTACTGATAAAAAATCTCATTTTAGGAATAAGAGAATCAGAAAATTAATTAAGAAATATGATATTATGCTTAGATTCTCTACTGTTTATCATCCTCAGACTGGCGGTCTAGGTGAGATATCAAATTGTGAAATTAAATAAATTTTAGAAAAAGCTATAAATCTCTATAAATTGGATTGGTCTGCTAGATTAAAATTGCATTATGGGCATACAAAATTGGTTATAAGACTCCAATAGGAATGTCCCCATATAGACTTATTTTTGGAAAAATNTAAATTGGATTGGTCTGCTAGATTAAAATTGCATTATGGGCATACAAAATTGGTTATAAGACTCCAATAGGACTGTCCCCATATAGACTTATTTTTGGAAAAATATGTCACTTACCAGTAGAATTGGAACATAAAATATTTTGGGCTATTAAGGAATTTAATTTTAATCTAAAAGATACTTGTGAGAAAAGATTTTTGCAACTCAATGAACTTGAGGAGATTAGAAATGAAGCATATGATAATACAAAAATCTATAAAGAGAAAAATGAAAATATGGCATGATCGGAAGATTGTTAAGCANCTTGTGAGAAAAGATTTTTGCAACTCAATGAACTTGAGGAGATTAGAAATGAAGCATATGATAATACAAAAACTATAAAGAGAAAAATGAAAATATGGCATGATCGGAAGATTGTTAAGCGGAAGTTTGAACCTGCACAAGAAGTTCTATTATAAAATAGAAGATTGAAATTATTTCTAAGAAAATTGAAATTCAGATGGTTAGGACCATTTAAAGTGATTAAAGTCTATCATTATGGAATTGTTGTTATTAAAGATCTTAACACTGGAAAGATATTTAAAGTTAATGGACATCGATTGAAAAATTATTATGAAGGACACATACCGACATTTAAAGAAGTTTTAATGTTTAAGTTAACCGAACCAAACAAATTATACGTTAGGCTGACGACGTTAAACCAAACACTTCATGGGAGGCAACCCATATATATATATATATATATATATATATATATATATATATATATATAATATCTATGTATTATTATTTTGTTTGATAAGTACTTTATATGTTAGTAGATAATAATCCTACACAATTTTATATATTATAAATTAAGACTAATAATGGTATTGTAGGAAAATTTGGAATCAAATTGAACAAAGAAATTTGAAAAGATACAATTTTGGCCTCTGGCGTCGATGGCACCCGCTAAACTAACCATGGCACCANTTATAAATTAAGACTAATAATGGTATTGTAGGAAAATTTGGAATCAAATTGAACAAAGAAATTTGAAAAGATGCAATTTTGGCATCTGGCGTCGATGGCACCCGCTAAACTAACCATGGCACCGACAATGCCATTGGGAGCGTCGACGGCGCCGATAGCAGTTTGCACAGTTCAGGACGAATTTAGTGGATTTTGGCAGGATTTCGCTTCGTAATAATCATCGGGAGATGTTTTTAAAGTCCTAAAAATTGCCTTGGATGAATAGAAATCTCCTATTTTCAAAGTCCATGGCTTCCAATTACAGAAATACTTTAAAGTACGGAGTTTTCAATAGAAGAAAGTTTATCAGTTTTGATGTGCAGAGATTATACAACAAAGTCATTACAAAGAAGAGATTGACTAAGGTGAGAGGTTTTGTCAATCATAGATTGATTAATCTAAGTTCTCCAATTGATGAAATTATTATACAAAGATGATGGGAAGTTCTGTGCTACACTACTGCTGCAGTTGTTGTACCTGTGATGAATGAATTCTATGCCAACATACATGGACTTACCTAAGGAGTTGTCTTCGTACGAGGTAAGGCTGTACCATTTACTCCGGCGTGAATTAATGAGTTGTATATGATAGAAAACATTCCCATCTGTCATTATACAAATTTTATCCCAATGAGAGATTTGATACAAGATGTCTATAATTTTCTGTGGTTGAAAGTGATATTTGGGAATNGTTGTAGGTGGATCACTAATGTCAAAATCTTTTGATGAAGCATACTCTTTAATTGAAAAAAATGGCTACTAATAATTTTCAATGGCCCTCTAAAAGGGTAAATCCTAATAGAGTTGCTAGTATTCATGATTCTGATGCAATGTCTATTTTGGCATCTCAAATTGCTGCTAGTTCAAAAAAGATTGATTAAATTGGAGTGAATTATTCTCAAATACCCCTAGTATTAGAGGAAAATTCACTAAAGCAGATAATTGATACTAAATCATTTTATGAAACTTTAAATGCTATAAATAATCCAAATAACAATCGCTATTCTAATTATCATAACCCTGGATGGAAAAATCACCCTAATTTTAGTTGGAATAATTATAACAATTTGGTGAATCCCTCCGGAAATTTGAACAACCAAGAAAATCCTAATTATCAACCTTATTATCCTCCTGGATTTAACTCTAACCCTAATCCACAAGTTAAGGAAAAGAAGTTGATAATGGAAGAAGTAATGTTGAACATGAGAAATTAAATTTAGAATCAAGGGGCTGTTATTAGGAATGTTGAAAATTAATTAGGACATATTGCTACTGCACTCAGTAACAGACTTTCTGTAATTCTTCCGAGTATTGTAGAAGTTAATCCAAAAGATCAAAATAAGGAGCAAATTAAAGTTATTCAATTACAAAGTGGAAAAGAAGTTGAAACAAAGATCCAAAGAGAAACTGAAGTTGATGAAGAGAGGAAAGAAATGGAAAGTGACCAAAATGAAAATAAACAAACACAGGGTCCTTCAGAAAAATCATTACCTCTGTTTCCTCAAAGACTGAAGCAGAAGAATAAAGATAAACAATTTATAAAATTTTTGGAAATCCTTAAGAAGTTAACGATAAACATTCCTTTTGTTGAAGCTTTGGAGCAAATGTCAAGTTATGTGAAATTTATGAAGGATGTACTAAACAAGAATAGGAAGTTTACAGATCATGAGACCGTTTCACTCAGTGAAGAGTGTAGTGCTATTATTCTTCAATTGAATAAAATTCAAGAACAAAAGTTAATAGAGATGTTGAAAATATATAAAAAGGCTTTTGTGCAGATATTAAAGAAATTAGTCCTTCAATTTGTATGCACAAAATTTTATTAGATGAACAATACAAACCTAAAGCTGATCCTCATGGGAGATTAAACCCAATAATGCAAGAAGTTATTAAAAAAAAACTTTTAAAATGGTTACATGCTGGAATTATATATCCTATTTTAGACAGTGTTTGGGTAAGTTCAATTCACTGTGTTCCGAAGAAAGGAGTGACCGTTGAAGAAAATGAGAAAAATGAATTAATTCCAATAAGACAAGTTATTGGTTGGTGAATTTGTATTGACTATAGAAAACTAAATATGGCCACCACAAAAGATCACTTTTCTTTACCANGAATTTAGTGGATTTTGGCAGGATTTCGCTTCGTAATAATCATCGGGAGATGTTTTTAAAGTCCTAAAAATTACCTTGGATGAATAGAAATCTCCTATTTTCAAAGTCCATGGCTTCCAATTACAGAAATACTTCAAAGTACGGAGTTTTCAATAGAAGAAAGTTTATCAGTTTTGATGTGCAGAGATTATACAACAAAGTCATTACAAAGAAGAGATTGACTAAGGTGAGAGGTTTTGTCAATCATAGATTGATTAATCTAAGTTCTCCAATTGATGAAATTATTGTATAAAGATGATGGGAAGTTCTGTGTTACACTACTGCTGCAGTTGTTGTACCTGTGGTGAATGAATTCTATGCCAACGTACATGGAATTACCTAAGGAGTTGTCTTCGTACGAGGTAAGGCTGTACCATTTACTCCGGCGTGAATTAATGATTTGTATATGATAGAAAACATTCCCATCTTTCATTATACAAATTTTATCCCAATGAGGGATTTGATACAAGATGTCTATAATTTTCTGCGGTTGAAAGTGATATTTGGGAAATGCGAGATGAAGGATATGTTAGTTTCTCTACTTCATTGCTTATTCTAATATCAAAATAATGACATTTCTTCATTTCTATAAAATTACTCCCTACCATGAAGATTAGTAGAGTCACCAAAGAAAGTGTTATTTTAAATTATTGCATTCAAATGAAAAAATCAATTGATGTAGGATCTATCATTTTTAGATCTATTATGAGTATATGAGAAAAATGTATTTGTAAAAAATGTATTTTCATATATAAAAGTTAGTTTGTTGTTTTTCGTGAAAATATTTGTTTGTGAATTATTGTTAAATAAAAATTTGTGTTTAAAAATACTAAAAAGACTTTGGAGAAAATTGAAAGGAAATTAAAATTAAAAAAAATTGAAAACTGAAATTTTTAGGTTTTCAGTGCCGGCGGTGCCCTCAACCCGAGAACAGCCTAAACCCCTTAAAATTTGTGATTTACACCNAAAGACTTTGGAGAAAATTGAAAGGAAATTAAAATTAAAAAAAATTGAAAACTGAAATTTTTAGGTTTTCAGCGCCGACGGTGCCCTCAACCTGAGAACAGCCTAAACCCCTTAAAATTTGTGATTTACACTGTAAAACTCCATTTTTATCCTTTGAGTCACTTTCAACCTCTGGTTTTTGCACGCAGGGATTGATTTTTCTTAGATTGAAAGTGATTTTAAGGTAAAGGATGTTCAGATTTCATCTTCTCTAGGTAAGAGCTACACTTAAACTAAAAATTTTTTATTTTCACCAAGGATTTATCTCACATTGCCGAGTTCCAAAAATTTTGAAAATTTTTGAGAGATTTTGAGAAAATCCTTTGGTGAAGAACTCTTACTTAGTAGATTTAAGTTTAAAGTGTTTTACATTGTGATTTTGAAAATTTGGGAATTTATTTAGATTTTTAACAAATTTTCTTAGATTCACCATGGCCCCAAGTACGAGCAAAGGAAAAAGAAAAGTAGATTATGATGAACAGAAAATTATCAGCTTTAGAGCTAGTGCTCGATTCAATAGTCTACTTGAAAATAAAAAAAGTGATTCTGGATCGTGGTTTTAAATATCTAGGAGGAGAAGTCGAGCAATANAACAAATTTTCTTAGATTCACCATGGCCCCAAGTACGAGCAAAGGAAAAAGAAAAGTAGATTATGATGAACAAAAAATTATCAGCTTTAGAGCTAGTGCTTGATTCAACAGTCTACTTGAAAATAAAAAAAAGTGATTCTGGATCGTGGTTTTAAATATCTAGGAGGAGAAGTCGAGCGATTAATCAATGCTCAACAGTGGGAAAATTTCTGTTATTTTACTGTCGAGGCTGTTATTAGAGTAGTGATGGAGTTCTATGCCAATTTTACAGAGGTTTCTGATGATTTTGTTTTTGTTCGTAAGAAAATGGTGGAATTTTCTCCAAGAAAAATTAATGAGTTTTATCAGTAGGGAGATGTGTACAGTTGCCAGTATAAATAATCTTCTACTAGAATGAGGCTTTGGTTGAGATTATTTATTTTCTTATTGATGGAAGAGGAACCTGGAAGGTGAAAAATGGTGTTAAGATAAACTTTCCATTTTATATGTTAAATATAGTATCTAAGTCCTGACACTACTTTATTTCTGGAAGAATGATACCGATAAATCATCACAGTGAGGTTACAAAGGATAAAGCCAGCTTGAACTTCTATATCCAGCAGGTGATGAGGCTAAATGTAAGCTCTTTTATTTATATGAACACTAGATCTATTGCTTTGGGAGAGACCTGTGGTGGTTTGGCACACCCTATCCTGATCTTCACACTCTGTGAACAGGAAAGAGTTGATTTTAGATTTGACAAAGAGAGGATTGAGACTCTAAAAACTATTGGGCATGCCAATATAAAGACATAAGAATCTCATGTTGGATGGAGGTCTGAAAGTAAGACCAGAGATATTCCTTCTACTTCGAGGACCCCAACTTCAGTGACCCTACTCTTCGAGAACTATTGGACCGATGATGATCCAATAGGGAGATATCTTGAGATTGGATCATAGAATGGAAATCATGGAGGTTGGAAATGCTCATGCTGATGATTTGATACGATAAAAGTTTGAATATGATGCTGCTTATGATGATGCGATGGTGAGATACATGAAAGGTGATCATTCAGTTCAGTTTCCTATTCATCATTATTTTTACTCCATACCAGTGGCAGAATTTGGATGTAGATGAAGATGATGATGATGATTGGTGATCTTTCTTTTAGTTTATGTTTGATTGTACTTTGTTATTTTATTGTTTGTTTTTGTTATATTGCTGAGACTGTTGGTTGTTAGATTGTGAGACTCTGTTTTGTTGTGTTGTGAAGTATAGCTTGTAAAACTGTTTGTTATTTGAAATTCAGTTTAGTTATATTGTTAGTAGTTAGAATTTTGTTAAATGTATTGTAATTAACTCTTTCTCAACAAATTCTATATGTATTATGTGCTATTTAATGTTTTAAGACTTATAGCTTTTCATATTAACACCTGCAATATATCAGAATTAAGTTTCAAAAATTAGAATCTTCAACAGGTATGTCTTTTCCTTATGTATTTAATGTTTTCTTTTACCCTTTATTTTTCAGTTCTTCGTGCTAAATCTTTTAAAAATTTAGGTTTGGGGGGGAAAGAAAAATTCCTTTTTAAAGAAAGAAACTTAGTTTTATTTGTCTTCACTTAGCTATATTATCAAAAATTTTAAATTTAACATGACCTTTGGTATGAGGGGATAACTTTAGATAACTATATTTATGTTTCTAAATATATGTTAAACTTAAGTAAAAATTTTCAATAATAAAAGTTAATTTTAGAGAGCAAGATATTTGGTATAAGAGAATAAGACTATGATTTTCTATTTTAAGTAAAGAAATTTGTATTTTTGAAGTATTAAAAATCTTAAAGATTCATGTAAGAAGAAAAGAATTAAACTTTATGAAACCTTTAAGCTAATATAAATTTGTTAAGTGAAGAAATGTGAAAAGTTTTTTACTTTAAGAAGAGGACAGTGATGTTCAAAATCATTAAAGGCTATCTAGATGTGTAATCCTCACATAAANTATGAAACCTTTAAGCTAATATAAATTTGTTAAGTGAAGAAATGTGAAAAGTTTTTTACTTTAAGAAGAGGACAGTGATGTTCAAAATCATTAAAGGCTATCTAGATGTGTAATCCTCACATAAAAAAAGAGAGAAAAAAAAGAAAAGAAAAAGGATTGAAAAGGATGTTGAAAAGAAAAGAAAAGAAAAAGATAATATGGGGAGAATCTTGAGGAGATGTCTAATTAAAAATTAGCTTCACTTGAATCAACTTAAAGAATAAAGCTTAGCTACATTTTTTAAACTTATATTTGAGTATTAAGTTATTTAATAGTAAATTTTCATGAAGTTCTTTTTCATATGAATACTCTAAGTGACTTTAATATGACAATTTACATTTTTTCTTGAAAATAATAGAGAATCATAAATTTTAGACTTGATTATTGAATATTCTTATACCTGTGGCATTAATTGGAGTTGTTTTGAATTTTTCTTAAGTTATCCTGTTATGTTTAGTACACTGAAGATATCGAAGTCTAGAATTTAAACTCTTTACCATAAGTCATATTTTTAATAGTAGAGGAGTTACTTGAGGACAAGTAACATGTAAGTTTGGGGGATTTTGATACACCAAAATTATATGAATTTTTTGACCCATATTTTATACTCATTTTTTGTGATATTTCACTTTAATGGAAGGTATTTTTATGTTTTCTTGCAGATTGTTGATTTTTAAGACTTGAAGTAAAAAGGAAGCAAAAATGATGGAATTTGGAGTTAAAATGGTGTTTTTGAAAAAATACTCAACGTCGATGGCGCCAAGAGCAGCGCCGATGACAAAAACTTACAGAACAAATGGTGGATTTTATTTAGCACTGACGACGCTAGAAGTAGCGCCAACGACACCTTTTGATAGGGAGCAGTAAATTAATTATGGACCACTGGCGTTGAAAGTGCCAATGTTGGTTCAGACCCTGTTTCTAGAAGATTCGATGAATTTGGATGTTTTTTTAAGATTTTTTANCTGACGACGCTAGAAGTAGCGCCAACGACACCTTTTGATAGGGAGCAGTAAATTAATTATGGACCACTGGCGCTGAATGTGCCAATGTCGGTTCAGACCCCGTTTCTAGAAGATTTGATGAATTTGGATGTTTTTTTAAGATTTTTTTGATGCACCTATTGGAGAACCGACTTTAGGCTCTATTTGGGGCTAAAATTGATTAGAAAAGGGGCTCCTCCTCATTTCTCCTTGTTCGTAATCGCCACACCTGGCCTCCATACACTTTTTTAATCTTCATTCCACCACCATTCAGAAGTCTATTAGTTATTTTTCATTAAGAGATTAGAGTTTTTGAGGTGAGATTAAGTGTGAATTCTTCTCTGAGAGTGTTGGAGAAGGAGAAAAGTGAGAGATTGNGCCACACCTGGCCTCCATACACTTTTTTAATCTTCATTCCACCACCATTCAGAAGTCTATTAGTTATTTTTCTTTAAGAGATTAGAGTTTTTGAGGTAAGATTAAGTGTGAATTCTTCTCTGAGAGTGTTGGAGAAGGAGAAAAGTGAGAGATTTCATCTTCCTACATTTTCTAGGAGAGGCTACAAGGGGTTTTCACTGAGAAAGAGTTTCAAATAAGTGTTGTTTGTTTATTAGTGTTGTATGAACTTTCTTTTATATATAAAATATGTGTTTTGTTGTATCTTTCTCATGAAGTCTGAGTAGTTTACTTTATCTTTCTCTCTACTCTGAGATATGGTGAAATGAAGAGGTAATATGGATGTGCCAATATAAAAATATAAAATAAATTGTGATGAGTTTTCAACTCAGAACTTAATTTATTTTTTGATCTAGCCAATTGAATTGTTAAAATGTGTTGTGAAATATATGATCCGGGAAATGTAGTATGAGTTCTACAACAGAATGAGGATCACATTTGATTCCATGAATTNCATTGAGAAAGAGTTTCAAATAAGTGTTGTTTGTTTATTAGTGTTGTATGAACTTTCTTTTATATATGAAATATATGTTTTGTTGTATCTTTCTCATGAAGTCTGAGTAGTTTACTTTATCTTTCTCTCTACTCTGAGATATGGTGAAATGAAGAGGTAATATGGATGTGCCAATATAAAAATATAAAATAAATTGTGATGAGTTTTCAACTCAGAACTTAATTTATTTTTCGATCTAGCCAATTGAATTGTTAAAATGTGTTGTGAAATATATGATCCGGGAAATGCAGTATGAGTTCTACAACAGAGTGAGGATCACATTTGATTCCATGAATGATTATTTCGTTCATGGAATTAAGTGCAAATAAATAGGGAAATATATATTGTTGGGTGTAGATTTGGAGATTTTAGGATGCTAGACTAAAATCCCCAATTCGGTCTTAGTGTTTAAAAATTAAAGTGAGAGTTAGCCTTCAGGTGAAGGGAAATGGGAGCTCTTGAGTGGGACCCAGTATCCTCCTACCCTAGACACGGATTTAGAGACTAAACCTCAGATTAACCAATGATTTTCTATAACAATGTATCAAGGTAGAGAATTAAAACTGCTCCTATTTGGCACAATACATATTAAAACCATTTATCTCATCTCATTTTACCAAAATATCATTGTAGTGGGAAAGATGTTTTTTCACATAAAAAATCTTCATCACATTAACATAGTTTAGTAGTTTAGTAGTTACTATTTAAACTTTGCATTTAAGTTTTACTAATAGTTAAATAATTTAGTTCTGATAATATCTTACATGTTCAAAATTAGTGACAGTAACTTCATCTGATTTATGTGAATTTTCTAGTTAATTTATCATTTCAAATTTAAACCTTCCCCGTGGGATCGATATTCGGGGCTTAAATAGAAAGTCTTCTATTACTTGATACCGATACATATACTTGCATTGAATCCCAACATTGATTACTTAAATTTATTAATCATAAATATTGCATCAAGCTTTTGGCACTGTTACATAGTGCAACCAAACTTATATAAATTTTACACAATTACATTTTACCTCGGGATCAAATACCTTCCTTTTAAAGTGTAATTTTATTAAAATTGTGCATTAAATGAGCATGAAATGTACTCTAAAAATGTGTAATTTTTAGGTGCATCATGTAGCTTTAAGGATCAATCATTTTCTCAAGGGATCTTTATGATGTTTAGGCATTGGATGCAGCGATTGATCCAAATTTTTGCATTCTCAACATCTATCTCCTTGGCCTCTGCTTCTTCAATAGCTGACCAGAGATGCCTCTAGGGTCTTCTCCTCTTAGATAGAAGATCAAACACATGTTCTTCTTCATAATGGACATGCTTATTCTAAAATTTTGCAAACTTCTATATCTCTGCTTTTTCTTTATTCAATTACTTGAAAATCATTTCTTCTATGGGTTTCAACTCTCTGTTAGCTTGATTTACCCCAATTGCAAATCTGACTCTATTAGCAAATGTCAGATGTCCATTTCATAAGATAGGCATATACCAACTTTTAGTGACTCAATTCCACCTAGTTATTGGTCA
>JXCR01139009.1:27217-63517 GCA_002079205.1 Phalaenopsis hybrid cultivar | reverse complement strand
ATATATATATATAAACTTTATATGATGCTCTTGATATTATTTGGTTGTATCATCTCTTGTAACTTGGTGCAAATTTTATAAGTAATGATGGTTGCACTCTAATGTATCATATTCGATAAAATATAATTCTCCTAGGATATGTTATATGCTATGTGTTACTTAGTTTCACAACATTCAATATTTATGTGTTCATTTATTATGTTAAGGTAAGCATTAACCAGTTCAGGTTTGGCTATATTCAATATGATTCAATTTTGAAAGTTGAATTGTAGTCTACTATATTTATTGTGCCACATCCCTTAAAATGCATCATGTAGTGTGACGCCTATTGTATTAACTTTCTAATTATTTAAAATTATAATTTGTTGCATCATAATTCATGTCAAAATGATATTCAAATTATCTCCATACTTTGATGGCATAATGACCAAATCATGTTTTAATATGAGTTAAACTTTAACCAATTCAGGTTTGAATAAGATTCAAATAAGAGTGGAATTTGAACTCAAACCATGCAAATATATGATTCAAAGTTTGTTTCAAAGATGCATATATTTTGATCCAATTTAAAATTTTTAAGTATATAAAAAGAATAAATATTTAATATATTTTAAAATTTTTGTTATGATGAGAAATGAAAAAAATAATTAGTTTCTATACATATTACAAAAGATTTACACGCATATCACTCAATTATTTTGTATTTACATATCTGACAATGAAACTTCAAATTTTATATGTATCCACCTTAACTATGCTTCATAATGTAAATTTTAGCTTTTAAAAGTTAAAATAGTGATACTTTGATGTGATATGTAGGATTTGTATGGTAGAAATATAAAAAATGTTGTTTTGTTCGAACCATAGTTGTCATCGTTGGACCACCACTGCCCAAGCACCACTGTTTAGTTTGAAACATAGTTGTGCAATCGCCGCTACCACCAACAGTGACAACGGCAACATGATCAAATTTCATGACACATCTATGACAACTTAAATCTCTTTAAAGTATACATTTTTGAAGCATCTAAAATTATGTTGGAGCTATTTTCAATACCAACTGCATATTTTCAGACAACATAAACAACTTCGCCTGAAAATAGGGGCAATAAATGTGTCATCAAAATATTTTTATCACATAACATTAATCTTGATGCATTTTTATTAGGAATCTTCTAAATTCAAATTCAAGATTATTCAAAACCCCATTTCAGCAAGTTCAAAGTCAAACTGACTGGTCGGCTTAATAGGATGGGACCAATCATATCAAAATTGGACCAATCCCTCTCCAATCAAACCATATTAAGTTGTCGAACCACAATTGGACGCTTTGGATAATCATTTTAATGGTTAAATAAAATCAAAATTTGACATATTTATAGTTGAATTGAGTGTCTCAAAAAGAAGAGTCCAATGAACCCAATATAACTAACTTATGAGGTCATTAAGACACTCGGATTATTTTAAAAAAACTTTTTTGATTAAAATGGCTCAATATGAAAAGTCAGATTCAGCAATTGGGGAAGTTATTCACCAGAAGACCAAAATGAACCTCTAAAAATGCCATAAATAAACCTCATCTCTTCGTTTGGAGGTGAGGAGGGGAAGAAGCGGAATTACATAGTTGGCAAACAATTCAGCAATATACAGGATTTTCTATAGTTGATTAGCCACCAACATATAACGTCATCTTTGGATGGTTGCTGCTGAACAACTACGAAGAATTGGTCTCAACTTACCACATTCTTGTGAATTTATTGGTCGATAGAGTAATTATTAGCTTTCGGGGAAATCTAGAGCATTCTCAAACTTGCTCTACCCACGGGCGATCAGGAATATGGAGTATCAGCCAATCAATCTACAATACTATCATGAAGGGGTATAACAAATCACTCTTGAAGCTCACTCAAACAACGAAGAGCCCATTAAGACTTTCCTAATAAGTGATAATTTTAATATCAAATCCAAGGGTTTGCTTATCAATACCCTCTAGAAGCTTTGAGATGCCTTTGGCTGGTCAACAACAAAGATGCTATGGAAACCACTCTAGGTCGTCTGCCACCATCTGAACATTAATCCAACTTCTTGACCTATGAAATATAAAATCATATGTTCAGCAGCAACTCTGGCCTGACCGATTCAGTAAGAAATGCAGAAACTAAAAGGAGTCGGCTACATCTAGGAGGTGCAATACCCGACATGGGTCTCTAACGTGATGTTGGTCCAGAAGACCAACAACATGCGGAGAATGTGCACTGACCTCACCAACTTAAATGTTGCCCTCCCAAAGGATATTTACCCATTACCAAGGATCAACATGTAAGTAAACTAAGGGGTTATCCACTCTATAATGGGTTTCCTAAATGCATTCTTGAGCTACCACCAACTCAAGATACACCTGGATGATGAGGATAAAATGGACTTTATAACAAGTAATGGTATATATTGCTATAATGTAGCAATATATGGGCTTAAAAGCCTTGAGGCTATCTATCAACTTCTCATTGATGTAATGCTTTCTAAAGAGAAAGGACAAAATATTTAATTTTATCCTGATGATGTGTTGGTTAAGAGTCAATCAACCAAACAACCCATATAAGTTTTTAAGAGAAACATTTGAAACCCTCTAAAAATATAATATGACAATTAATCTACTAAAATGCACTTTTGAAGCATCCACATACAAGTTTCTCGGCTACCTCTTAACTCTAGAAATAATAAAAGCCAATCCAGAAAAAGAGCAAATATTTTTCAACATGTTATCCTCCAAAAGTACCAAATAAGTGTAACAGTTGATCGTCAGATTGCAGATCTAAGCTAATTCATCTCAAATTTGGGAAAAAATGTGCAACATTCTTCAAAATGCATAGAAAGAAAAGGAGCTTTGAATGGTCAGTCAAATGCTAACTAGCATTCCAGAAGCTGAAAGACTCCTTAGCTTCATAGTTACTACTCCAAAGTTCGAAGCCAAACAAAAAACTTTTTTATGTATTTGGGAGTTAGGACTGAATTTATCAGCTCACTGTTGGTTAAAAGGAATTGGGAAAGCAATTCCTGATCTATTACACTGACAATGTCCTTAAAGGTGTCAAACTCACATCCCCGGTTATAGAAAAACTAACTTTTGCTCTAATTGTTTCCGCTAGAAGGCTTTGACCCTACTTCTAGACAAATCTGATTCGGGTATCGCTGACCATTTACTCAAGTCCATTCTTACACAATCATAGCATTTTGGTCAGCTCCTTAAGAGGACGGTGGAGCTAAGCGAACTCAATGTCACCTACATCCCTCATAACACAATTAAGGAGCAAATAGTAGCAAAATTTTTAGTTAATTTTTCTAAATCATGCAAGTTAAATGAAGGATCTACAACTGACAACCAGAGTTGGGTCTTACACATTGATGAGGCCTCCAACCAGATGGGGACCAGGGATTGGGCTTACTCTGAGTAGTCTAACGGAGAGCACCTCTATTATTCAGTCGCAATTGAGTTCAAATTCACGAACAATCATGCGAAGTATAAAGCTTTAATTGTTGGTCTGTGTTTAACTTATGAAATATACACTTGAGATCTCCATGTGAAGTCAGACTCATAGCTAGTAGTGGATGTGAACAGAAAATTTGAAGCAAGAGATTAGATGATGGCAAAATATCTCGAAAAAGTTAAAAGTCGCCAACTTTAAAATCAAACACTTCAATAGGGAGGACGATTTAGTGTTTGATCTCCTATCCAAGTGTGTCCTATTGGGGGAGGGATTGCCTTGAAGGCCTTTTTAGTTGATAATTGAGAAACCCAAAGCAATGAAAGTTGAATAAAAAAAAGGCTCTCTTATAGGACAAGCAATCAATCATCACTACACACTACAAATAATAAATGTTAAAGTACCATAAAGTTAAAAATGAGATTCACATCTTTAAATAAAGTATGTCAATAAAATCCATATTGTAAAATCTTAAAAGCAGTTCTTTCAACTCATAAATATCCCCAAAATTCTGAATCGTGACATTTCTAAATAATTTCAAGGGTTTCTTCTATAGGTACATATCTTCTAATCACTTGATCATTTTATTTTCTATAAAGATATGGGTCATCTTAGAAGTAATATCTGGCGTCATGGATAAATTTTTTTCATTGAAGGTATGTCAGGCCATATGACATAATATCATTAACTATAAAATTTATTATGTCAACATGGCACGAAATGTGTCATTAGTAATAGAAAACAGTTGCTCATCAGATAAATTTTCATTGATCTCTTTTTCATAATTACATAAATTCCCCTTGATCAAATATCGATAAATGGTATGCAATTTGATTATCAAAACTCTTTCTATATACAACTTTGATATCAAATTCTTGCATTAAAAGGATCCAACTAATCGATTTTTGTTTGGGCGTTTTTTTTTACATAAGATATCTAATTGTATAATGGTCTATACGAACTATATATTTGGATCCAATAAAATATGACATAAATTTATCAAAAGCATATACTATAGCAAAAAGCTTTTCTCAGTAGTGGTGTAATTAGATATCATTAGCAACAACATCAACACAAACCAAAAGTTGCAAAAGAATATAAAAAGATTTCAAGAGGAAACAACGAGAGACCTCATAAAATAATTCTGATTAGCCAAGACCGAGATCCTTAAACCAACAAGGAGAAACAACAAAGAAAACAACACAACAATAACCAATAATAATAAAAAAAAACTAAATATATAAAAAAACCATAAAAACCATAACATCACGCTAACACGATCGAAAAATAAAAAAAAGGCAACAATATGAGACTACAAAACTAAGCTCAAAATTTACACCTGCATGAAAACATTAAAATCCCGTCCAAATTGTTGAATATATGAAAATAAAAAAAAGATTTATATATTCAAAGACGATTGAATTTTAAGTACGGTTGACATTCATCAAGGATTAAAAACAAACTCAACTATCAGAAAAAAATCAAAAATAAAATAGAATATTAACAAAATTAACCACCAATAGTCCAAAATAGCCAACATCAAAAGCACCAACAACAACAACATCACAGCCAAAAAAGTCTAACCAATGAAACAAGAGCCTTACAACAACATCATTTAAAAAAAAAATCCTACAATAACACCAACAACATCAAAAACAACTGCAACCACATAAAATATGCATAGTGAAGACTGCACAACAAAGGGAACCAACCAAAACAAACTGCACAACAAAAACTTACAAATAGAGAATGAAAAGATAATAATCACTTAAAAACTCGACTAATAAAATACAATGATGAATAAAAAGAAACAACCAACACCATTCAACAAAACATAATACATATTAAACATGTAGAAATGCTTTAAAATTATATCCAAGAATTTAAATAAATAAGAATAAAAGAGATTTTAATTATTCAAAATGGATGGATCTTAAAACTATAAGACAACAACAAAACATAACAATAAAAAAAAAACAAAGAAATCATTTCTAACTTGCTAAAAAAAAGCTTAATAACAAATTGGTAAACTTCCACACTAAAATAAAAATCAAACAAAAAAAAAAACGGTTGAATTTTATTTAAAGGGATGAAAAACAATAAAGTTAAATCCAATCACATAAAAAAATAAAGAAACTAGATATAAAACACACACACTAAATCAAACATAAAAAAAAAACATGAAAATCAATAATAAATTCATGAAAATTTCTCTTGAATTTTCATTTTTTGCTTTTATAAAAAAATCATCCAATGAATCTTACAAGTAATCAAATCCAAAGGAATGAACTTATTCTTAAAGATTTTACGGTTCTCTCAAACTAAATGTAATGAGAAGTAACTTATAAAGCAAGAATATGAAATATTTTCTGAATATAATAAGAAATATTGTGAGAACAATGAAGAACTTGAGCAAAAAGAGATGCTAATAAATTTCAATGTTATTACAACACAAAACACAGATTATTAACTTTAATACGTCTTAATGAAAGAATATCACAAGTTTTCAAATCCTTATGCATAATCTTTCAACGATGACAAGCAAATTTAATAGAAAAGCCTTTAAATCAAATAAGTTTATATTAAGCAACACAACAAAATTATAAAAAAGAAAGAAAGAAACAAGCATCGATAATTATTAGTATTGATCCAAAAATAAGAAAAATCATGAGATATGAGCATATTACTAATAATTTTGATACCAAAATCAGGAGATTTAACTAGATTTGATAAATTCCAAAAATTAAAACACATGACCTCACAAATTTTTGCATTAAAAGGAAGATTGAACCAAGAGAAAATGATACTGCTAAATAGCTCTTTTAAAGACAAATCATTAAGCCAAGGATCATTAAAAACATGACTATTATCAATAATTTTAAAAGTTAAAGAGGGTCTTGTCCTTTTAACAATGCTAACTAAATCTTTCCAAAAAAGAGAGGACTTTTTATGAGAATTGTACCAAAGGGAATCATAAAGATTAAAATAAAATTTGGATGCAAAGTAAATTAGAATTACTAACATTTTAAATTATTTAAGATTTACAAATAATATTTATGGTATCTAAGGAAGGAAGCTCATCAAACCCACCACAATGCTTTGGCCTAGTAACTTTACCCCCACACAATAGTATGAAGTTTTTTCCAATTATCATTATTATAAAGGAAATTAGAGATCAGAGAAGAAATTTTTTTTCCTCAATCATTTAGGTAAAACAATAGAATAAAACTAGTGATAAAAATAACTCCAAATATTGAATTTAATAAGTTGAAGCTTACCAAAGCAAATATATTTTTTTGCTTCCAACCCGTCAACTGATGATTGATTTTATCAATAAGCAAGCGACAATCAGAAATAACAAGTTTGATAGGTCAATGGGAAAAAATTGCGTACACAAAATNATCAGAAATAACAAGTTTGATAGGTCAATGGGAAAAAATTGCGTACACAAAATGTACGCAGAGCTGCGTACGTCTGTAACCTGCAAACAGATTACAGGGAGGATTTCAGGAGGTTATAACCGCGTTATACATCCTGTAACCTCCCTGTAACCTACCTGTACCTTCGAGTAAGTTCCGCGCTTCTGCGCACTTCTGTTTTCATATATAGATAGGTTACAGGGTGTATAACGCGGTTATAACCTCCTAAAATCCTTCCTGTAACCTGTTTGCAGGTTACAGACGTATGCGGCTCTGCGTATGTCTTATGTACGTAAATTTTTTCCCTGATAATGATACCTAGATAATTCCAGGAAAATGATTTAAAAGCAAAGTCATAAAAAGATGAGATATCTTTTGTTAAAGTAGACACATTCACAGATTTAGAAAAAAATAATAGCACATTTGGAAGCATTAATATAAAGATTGTAAGATTTACCAAAGGTATCAAAATCTTGTTAAAAAAGTAATATAATGAATATTTGCTATACCTAGTATGAAGTCTTTAATGTATGAATAAAAATATAATATCATTATTTTATACAACTTTTCCTATAAATAAGAGAATTATTTTATGAATAAGACACGACTAATTATTTACTATTTATCTTTTTTTTTTTTACTTGTGCTATATTTTATAAATATGATTCATATATAAATTATAATTCTATAATATAATATATATTTGATTAACCGGGCGCTTATTTCATAAAAGCTAAGGTATGAGCGTAAAAAAAATAGAAGGAATCATGTATTCATGCGTCCCTCCCCTCTTCCCGGAGTTTAAGCAAACAAAAATTACCGGCGTCCTTCGCTTCGCTCTAGGATTTCCAAACCCTTCGATCCATCTCGCCCTCTGCCGATGCCATCTTCTCCTCGCGCTGCATCGATTCATCCGGCGAAAAGGCGGCGGGAGGTACTGTACCGATCGAGGGCCCGGAAGAAGCATAAGCGGCTCGATGCCATCCGCGACTCACCCACCGCCTCCTATATCGTCCATCGCAAGCCCGCCGACGATGAAGACACCATCCTCCGTCGCAGTTCCCGCGTGCGTCGCGCTCCTGTTCTGCTGGACTCGTCTCCCGTCCCCTCAACGCGTAGGAAGAGGCTTATGGATCTCGATACTACCAACGGTGGTGGTGAGATGAAGAAAGGAAAGTGGAAGGGGAAATTAGAGCCTGTTTCCCAGTTGGCTACTTCGCTGGTGGAAGAAGAGAGCTGGAAGTCGAGGTTGCGGGCTAGGGTTGGGAAGGGAAGGGAAAAGTCGTTATCTTTGTTGAGTAAGCCTGCAGTGCCATTGGTGGTAGAGGATGATGCTGCAGCGCATAGTTCGGTCAGGAGAAGTTGGAGACGGAAAAAAGGTTCTACTCATGACGTATCAGCAGCTGTTAACCAAGCTGGTAACAAAGATGAGACCTTGCCGCTGTTGTACGAAGGTTGCGCTAGTAGCCCACCTACAGAGAGAACTTCTCCGGTAGATGTTGTTGGAGTGACTGTGGATGCTCAGCTTGGCATTGAGCAAGCGAAGATGTTGGAGAGTGCTGAAAGAGCTGTAGGGCTTGTTGAAGATGCTGAATGTGTAAACTCAAATGTCCATGACGGAGGACCTCATTATGCAGATGTCGTGGAGGATACTCTTCCTCCTCAATTCCGGGAAACAGAGGAGTATGTTTCCCAAGATCATGATCCTATTCAACATGGCAAGCATCAAGAGTGTTTTGATACTGTGGAGAGAGAAGGTGTTTTGAAGGATAACATCCAGGAAAGTGAGCATTTTGTGAAGGATAATGATCAAAGAGTTTCTTTGTCAGATGAGAAGATTGCAGGCTTCAGAATAAAAGAAGGAAGGAGGTGTGGTTTGTGTGGGTGTGGGAGTGATGGGAAGCCTCCAAAAAAGCTGGTCCAGGAATCTTTTGATAGTGAAAATGAGGCCTATGAAGGATCTACAGCTTCAGAGGAACCTAATTACAATGTCTGGGATGGATTTGGAGATGAACTAGGATGGCTTGGCAAGCTTTTGGGCCCTATTGTTGATCGTTTTGGCATTGCTCGTGTTTGGGTTCACCTACATTGTGCTGTTTGGAGTCCAGAGGTATGTGCTGCGCCATTATATGAGACTGTCGTTCTTCAATTAATGCAGATATCATGCGGTTTATATTCACCTACAATGATCATTGACAATGTTTTGGTATTCATATAATTTAAATTACATGATTTCTTTTCTTATATGTTTGCAGATTTGATTCATATTTGGTATCGGCATTGTCTTGATGCAACATTTTCCAATTTTTTGGATTAATTGATAGAACATAAATTAGTGAAAAGGAGATCATCAATCTTTCGGATGCTTCAATTAGTCTTAGTTATAGTTCTAATTAGTGAGAAGATAGTCCGGAAATGACTTTTGAAGGTGCATTGTTTATGTAATTACAGTATTAATGTGGACCAAGAATAATCAGCCTTGTTTTCTATGTGCCGCTCATACCCTTTAATCACTTGGACATTTTTGACTTACTTATACAATGTATATTTCAAGTTGTACTGGTAAAAAGCCTTCACGAGGTTGAACCTCGAGTTTGATGTATTGACTGTTAGTAGATCTATTTCCATCTTTTTTTATGTTTTTAGCCATTGTAGCGTATAGATGCTGATGTATACCGAGTTTCAATTTGGTAACGTTGCTTCATGTTTTAACTGGTTTAAAATGTGTACATAATTTGACTTTCATTTCATACAAAAACTTCAGCATTTCCTTATATTTTTGTTGGTTATTTATTTAGCATCCATTGCGTAAAATTTTCTTTTTCACAGTTTTTTTTTTTTTTTGACTTAGTATCTGCCTTTGTGCTCATTTTCACATTTGTAAGTTTTGTCTTAGGTTTCTTCTCAATTGTGGTCATGATTCTGAACTGATTTTTCTTTATTTTGCATTTAAGGTCTTTGAAGAGCAATTTTTTTTTGTGCTACAGTTGAGGAAGTAATGTATTTTACTCATCTTAATTCATTTAAGGTCTACTTTGCTGGGCTGGGATGCTTGAAGAATGTTAGAGCAGCGCTATGCAGGGGCAGGGCATTAAAATGTAGTCGTTGTGGAAGACCTGGAGCCACCATTGGCTGCCGTGTTGATCGGTGCCCCAAAACCTACCACTTGGTTGTTCTCAATTTCTATATGTGGTTGATTGACATTTTCTTTCCACCATCTTTTATGTACTATTTTTTTTTTTAATTGCAGCCTTGCAGCCGTGTAGAGGGTTGCATATTTGATCATCGTAAATTTCTCATAGCATGCAGCGATCATCGCCGTTTCTTCCAGCCACATGGAAATAAACATTCACTTCAAATAAGAAAAATGAAAGATAAAAAAAATAGGTTGGATCTCCGAAAAGCCGCAAATGAAGCCCGGAGAAAGGATTTAGAGGCCGAAGAGAAGTGGTTAGAACATTGCGGAGAGGACGAAGAGTTCCTAAAAAGGGAAGGCAAAAGACTTCACCGAGACATCTTAAGAATTGCACCAATCTACATTGGCGGTTCTTCTGAAAATGAAAATCTTTTCCAGGGTTGGGAATCTGTGGCAGGTCTAGAAAATGTCATTCAATGCATGAAGGAAGTAGTTCTGTTACCTCTTTTATATCCAGAGTTCTTTGCTAATCTGGGTATGAACCCTCCAAGAGGAGTTCTTCTTCATGGCTATCCCGGTACAGGGAAGACTCATGTTGTTCGAGCTTTAATTGGTGCCTGCTCTCGTGGTGATAAAAGAATAGCATATTTTTCACGCAAAGGTGCTGATTGTTTGGGAAAGTATGTGGGTGATGCTGAGCGTCAATTAAGGTTACTTTTCCAGGTAGCGGAGCGGTCTCAGCCATCTATAATATTTTTTGATGAGATTGATGGTTTAGCTCCACGTCGATCGAAGCAGCAGGATCAGACACATAGTTCTGTTGTGTCCACACTGCTTTCGTTGCTTGATGGCTTGAAATCTCGTGGGTCAGTTATCGTAATAGGTGCTACAAATCGTCCTGATGCTGTTGATCCTGCACTAAGGAGACCTGGGAGATTTGACCGTGAGATATATTTTCCTCTGCCTTCAGAGAAGGATAGATCTTCTATTCTCGCTCTTCATACTCAAAATTGGCCAAAACCTTTGTCTGGATCTCTACTATCTTGGATTGCAAATCTAACTGTTGGTTATGCTGGTGCTGATATACAAGCTCTTTGTACTCAAGCTGTCATGCATGCTTTAAAAAGGAATTGTGGTTTGCAACAAATTCTCTCTTCTGCTGCTCGGGGTTCAATTCAAGGGAAGCTTCCTTGTCTACCATTGTTTAAGGTGGAGGAAAGGGACTGGTTGGCAGCTCTCACATTGGCACCTCCTCCATGTTCTCGAAGGGAAGCAGGAATAGCTGTAAATGATATAGTTGCATCGCCTCTTCCTGTCCATCTGATCTCATGTCTTTTACTGCCACTAACACGTTTACTTGTGTATCTTTATATTGATGAACAAATATGGCTACCTCCTATGATTTTTAAGGCGTTGAAGTCCATTAAAAATGTCATAGTTTTGGCTTTGGAGCAAAAGTGTGTGCCCGTGTCATTTTGGTGGTTACACCTCGATTGTTTGATTCAGGAGCCTTTTATTGCTGAAAAATTTGAAACTAAACTTGCTCAGTATGGTCTTGTAATGGGTTCATCAGGATTCAATAATCCTATTCTGTTGGAAGAGGCGGATGATGAATCTGTTGAAAATGAGAATTTTGATTCCTCTGGAATGAAACCTTGTGGTTCTTATATGGATGAGAATTTAATGCAAAAGAGTTTCCCTCGGGTTGGAAAATCCCAAGGATTTCGGACTCTAATATTCGGGCCTCCAAGGTCTGGCCAACAACATCTCGCTGGTTGTATTCTCCAAGGATTCACTGGGCATGTAGAAATTCGGAAGGTTAGTTTGGCTACCATTTCACAAGAGGGGCACGGCGATATGATTCATGGACTAACACAAATTCTATGTATGTTTCTCTATGAATTTTCCTTTTATGTGCATCTTAATGATATGTTCCCTTATTTAATGTTATGCCCTTTTATTGACTGAGCAGTAGTTTGTGCTTTTTGTTGTGTTGGAAGATGTCAAGCCCTTTGTTTAATTTTAACTGATATAATGAAGATAAAATTCAACTTTTCGGTTACAATGTCTCTTGCTGGTAAATTTTGGAAATTATAAATGGCTTAATGCTATTTCAAAATGATTTGTAATGAGATTTATTCCTTTTATATTTTTAGATTAAACTGTCCCGTTTAAGTTATTTAATGATCATAAGGATAATAAATATCATAAAGCCATTTGTTCGGCCTAGATATCCAGTTGTTTTGTAATAGCTAGTGGATTTTGTTAATTTTTGATAATGGCACTTGCCTTGGGCTGTTAACATGCCGGTTTCCAGCCGAGCTGGGCTTGACTTGAAATTGGCTCGAATGGATTGAGTTTGGATCTAAATTGGCTCGTGGCTTGTTATATTAAATTTCAAGCCATTTCGTTTTGAAATTGAATCGAGCTCGATTTGATTCAAAATCAAAACGAGTTGGCTCAAATTTGAGTTATTTGGATCCATTCCAGCTTGAAATCCGCTCGATCCAACTCAAAATCAAAACAAGACAGCTCAAACTGAGTTGTTTGGATTTTTTTCAGCTCAAAATCGGCCCGTGGCTCGTTATTTTTTATTTTGTTAGAAATATATATTATTCTTATGAATAAAAAATAATTTGAGCTGACCTTGAGTCTGTTCATGCTGATCCGTGTATGTCTCGAAATTGGCTCATAAAAAGTTCAATCCAAAGTTTGGACTCATAGCTCGGTTCGTTTCTTTTGACCTGAGCTATAATTCGAATAAATTTTTTAACGAGTAACGATCTTTGAGCTAAAGTCATAACCCTAGACTTGTCATGACAATGCCTCAGCGAGAGTGTGGTTTGAAATATGGTGGATGCCATACTAACTTTGTTTCTTCACCATGATGCAAGGCGTATAGCTTTCATGGTGCATACCATTTTACACTTGTTATGTTTTTCTGATTTGATAGCTTTTTTATAGTACTACTTTACTGTCTACTTTACATTTGACGTTTTCTTTTGTTGCATTTCAAAAGGAATGAAAATCATAATTCTTAAGCTTTAATATATCAATATGCTTGTCATATTATTTTTTTTAACACAACAACAACAACAACTACTAGCCTTTATCCCACTAAGTGGGGGTGGCTACATGAATCCTTTTTCTCTATTGTATTTTATTGAGTGTCATATTTTTATTTAATTCTAATAACTTAAGATCATTTTTTATACAAAACATGCCCAAATCTTTTTAGGTCAATGTCTACATTTCTTAACATGAGTCAAATCTAGAGCATCTACTCCCCTAAATGGATCATCAGATGATCGATGTTTAATTTGACCAAACCTTCTCAGGCGGCATTCTCTAATCTTGTCTACCATTTGAGCTATTCCAACCCTTTCATAGTTATATTCATTTCGCTTTTTGTCCAAGTGTAAAGCTACTTAACCACCCAAGCATTCTTATCTCAAAAACACTTAACTTAATATTATGCTTCTCTTTTACAGGCCAACATTCTGCGACATAAAACATTGCAGGTCTTGCCACCTTATTATAAATTTTTCTTTACTATAAGTTGTACTTCTCTATTACACAATGGCCCGATGCATTCCCCCTCTTCAACCATCCAACTTGAATTCTCCTAATAACATCTCCATCTGTCACCATCACTTTGAACAATTGACTTGAGGTATCTAAAATGTTCACTTCTTTTAGTGACTTGATCATCCATTGTTACAATCCCTCCTCTAGATTTATCGCTATTAAATTATATTCCATGTATTTAGTTATAGATCGACTCAATTGAAAGCTTTTAAACTCTAATGTTGACCTCCATAAATCAAGTTTTTCCTAAATTCTCTCTTCTCTTATCCACAAGAAGGATATCATCAGCGGAAAACATACACCAATATACAACCTCCTATTAATGTCCAGTAAGAGCATCCATAACTCAACCAAAAAGATACGGACTTAAAGTCAATCCCTGATGTAATCCAACTAAATTCGGAAAATACTTGATCAATCCTTCTTGTGTTTGAACACAAGTAACAACTCTAATATACATATCTTTATTGACTTGAATATAAGCAATATCAGCATCGTTCTTTTCTAAAACTCTCCAAAGCATTTCTCTTGGAACCTTATCGTAAGTTTTTTCTAAATAAACAAAAATTATATGTTGATCCTCTTTACTTTCTCTATACTTCTCCATCAAACCTCTCAATAAATGTATAGCTTTCATAGTAGACTTGCTTAACATGAATCCAAATTAATTTAGAGAAATTTGTGTATCCCGTCGTAACATATTTTTAATTGCTCTCTCCCATAACTGTAATGTAAGACACATTTACTTAATTCATCTGTAGTTCGCACACTCTTATGCATCCCTCTATTCTGGAACTAATAGACACTTTCTCTACTCATTACAAATCCTTTTAGTTTTTAAACTAATATTAAAAAATTTAATGAATCAAGAAATTCTCAGATCTCTTAAACCTTTTCATACTTTTATTGAAATACCATCAGACTCTACTACTTTTTCACAGTTTATTTTCTTTAAAGTCTCCTCAACATCCGTTTTACTGATGTGATAGTAGATTAAAAAGTTTGTTATTATTTACGATATTAAGGTCACTAAAGTTGATCATATTTTCATAATTTTCATTGAATGTTTTAGGTTCTTTATAAAATATCATTTAAAGTGGCTGAATTTTATGTGTCATGTTTTATTTAAGTGGCATGCATGGTGGGCAACATTAGATTTGTGTAGAATAGGTTTAAGTTGACATCTAATTGTTAGGATATGGCCAATGATGATAATGATGACAATGATTGAACCGTCTTATGTTCTTCTTTGTTGTTTTGTATCATTTTTAATGTTAATTTTGCCTTATATTGTAATTGATATTCCTTCAATTATGCATATGATTTATAATTTTAAAAATGCAATCTTTCTTTTCTTGCGTGCGATAAGTGAAAGGGTACTTGATGGTGGTGAGTGAATTTCTTTATTGTGTACCATTTGCTTTAAACAAATATTGATGGTGGTGGGTGAATTGCTTTTGTTCCTGTCCATGTGTGAGCCAAAAGCTAAAATTCTTTACTCTAAAATTTGGAGTAATAGACCTTAGTTATTTAGTCATTGGATTAATTAAGTAAATTGAAGCTACATAAGAAAAAACTTAACGGATCAAATATATGGCCTAATAAACTTTCCTTGATCTTTTTTTTCTTTGATAGTTGCATCATGCTATCGATGAAACTACGGCGAAGGAACACACAATCCCTCCCATCATGTCATAGTTTTAGCATCACCACATGAAGACAACCAATGCAAATTCTTGTGAACTTCCACAATATGCTATAGCTTTTGCTCCCTTACTCCTCCCCTCTTATGGAATTCTTCACACCTCTCCCACCTTGCTATTCCTTCCTTTTCGTAGGATTCCCTTGCTTTGATCAGTCTATTTCTTTCATTTTATCGCTACTCCTTACCCTCCCTTTCTCGGCCAGTTCCTCTCCTTGCATTACTTTTTTCCTTTTTCTATGTTTGTTTTTCTTTCATTCTCATTTCCTTTGTCCTCTCCTACATGCAAAAACTCCACTGCTCGACTTCCCTTACTATTCTACAAGTTTCCCTTTCTACTCTAGCAATTTACTCCTCATGCCCACGATAGTGCCAATTGCTTCTATTTTAACAACTGTCCCTCCTGCTCTACGCCATCTCCATTGATGTTTGTAGTCCACTCTTCACGCCAACCTCCTTTTAAACCACTATTTCGTTTTCTCTCCACAACCTTATCCTAGCACCACATGCTCGAGCATGAACTTAATCATGTTGATGTTGGCAAGCTAACCTCCTTGAGTGCTATTTTGGTTGATATAAATTAGCGAAGGCCCATTAACCTTCGCAGAAGCTCGTTTACTATTGTTTAATTGAATATATAACTATTAAAGTACTGATTTAAATATTTAGTACAATTTTAATTAAGTTCCATTATTTGAAAATACCTTTTTATTATTTTACAAGTATAAATAGATTAAGTATTTCAGCAAAAATAAACTTTTTATATTAATATTTGCGTGGTCATCATTTATGGGATACTTTAGAGTTATCATATATTCAATCATACAATGAAAAACCTTTTGATCTTACTTGCTATCTCTTTTTATTTTGATTTATTGTTTATAGTCCTTCAGGATGCCAAAGCTCCAAATTCCTTGTGCGATATCACAAGAGCTGTATGGTTTAGCTAATACTTATTTAACTTATAAAATTGCCTTGATACTCATTAGATGACATCCCATGGAGATTTGTTATCTTTATATCACTGGTGAAACACACGAATCGTATAGGCTCTTGGAGTTGACAACAGCTGTGACATTATGAGTTGAGTTTGTTGTGGGTTGTTGTTTGGGTTATTTGTTTTGTTTGAAATAGGGGGTTTGCGGTGTATATATAGATTTAATTGAATGATGAACACAATTTTTTTAGACGGGCTAATTCATTCTTTGGGGATTCAATTCTTTGATCAAATATGAGAGAAGCAGAACTCCTGTAGAGGATATCTTGTGCAAGCGTGAAACATGCTATTTTAGTTCTTTTTCCATTCTTTCTTTTTCTCCTTTTCTTTTTCTAATTTTTTATTTTTTATTTTTTGTATTGTTGAAAGCAAGCCTGCTAAATTAGATTGGATGCAAACTAGAATTATTTGATTCTACCACGATCTGTAATATTTTGGTCATAATTTATGTTAGAAAGTTTTAGATCTTTCATCTAAATTGATTTCTACATTAACTTTTGGCTTTCATTAAAGTCGGTAGTATTTTTTTTATTAATAGTTTTTGTTGAATTTTATCTCCAATCATAGCAAAGAATTGGAGGCACACAGATCAAAACATTGTACCGTTGAATCTATTCCATTATGATATTTAGATAGAAAAGAACTTAAGACACATGAATCAAGGTTTTGTTCTATTGGATCGGTCTCTCTACAATCCTCCAATTGTATCCATGTGCTTTCCTATTGGATCGTCCACCCCTAATTATGTTTCTCTTCTTTTTTGATTTATTTCTATTTTATAATGCCTTTGAGAATTGTATGTATAGCTCCCATCTTATCTTGTATAAAGATGTGGATGAGATTCTTCAGTGATTTTTTGCATTACTTATAGTTTTATATGATATCAGAGTGAGATTAGTGAGTTCCTTAAATATTTAGGTATTCCAATTTCAACCTTATCCCTTTTGTTTAATTCTTCCTTTTATTCATCATGTATGTGTTTTTTGACTTTCCCTCAAAGGAATCAAACATGATTAATGGTGAAATTTAGATCAAATAACTTTAGGTTTTTCAAGCATCTCATCGCTTAAATGAGAAAAATTTCCTTAAATGATCCCAAGTTGTGAAGACTTTTTTTGAAGGGAAATAGAAAGATCCAACGCCTTATGCATCTACTTCCAGAACTTAAAGATCTGAAGTTTTTACTTTCGGAAGAAATTGCTTCCATGATTATGATATGGTTGTTGAACACTATGTTATTGGAGTCCAGTAGATCTTTTATGTTTTTCTTCACCTCAAAAGAGATTTGAGATGCAGTAAACAAATCTACTGTAAGGTGAATGATGTTTCACTTATATATGAAATTAAGACAGGGTTCTCCACTACCAAGCAAGGTAACCTTCATGTCATTGAATACTTTAACACCATAAAGGTTTTATTTGTTAGAGTAGACTACTACCAAGATCTTAAGATGTCTTGTTGTGAGAATACAACTATCCTTGCAAAATTTGTCGAGCAAGAGGATTTTTAACTTTTTGGCAGCACTCAACAATAAATTTGACAAAATTCAAATCCAAGTCTTAAGTAGAGAAAGCATCCAGTCTCAGAATGAAGTATTCTTTTTTGTTCGAGCAAAAGAAAGAAGGATTGTGGTGATTAACTGTACAGTCCTCGAGATATTTACTGTGAGTTCTGAATTCTAAGGTAAGGAACTTTCTGTCACAAAATCTTCTCCAAAAGGACAACATTCTTCCTTCAAAGGAAATCTCTGGGTCAACTACTACAAAAAGAAAGGTAGCACCAAAGATAAATGTTGAAAATTTCATGGAAAGAGCCAAGAATAAGTAAAGATAGAAATAAAAGAGGGCAGACCCGCCTATTGAAGTCAGAATGACTTACTTCAGAAGAAATTGACAAATTAAGTAATTTTTTGAATTCCTTAGACAAATCATCAGGATTTTGTTCTCTTGCTCATGGTTGTATGTTTTTTAATTTTTATGCTCATAATGTTTCTAATAGTCTTCTCCTTCATGGATCCTGAATTTAGCTACCACTGATCATATAACAAACATTACTAATATATTTCAAACTTACAAATTTTGTCCTAGCATTAAAAAAGTGAAAACCGCATATGGATTTTTAAAAACTGTTGTAGGATAGGGAGACATCTTAATTTCTCCCAATTTAACTCACAGTAACATATCACATGTCCTAAATTTTGCAGTTATCCCTTTTATCTATTCACTAATTTACAATGAACACAACAATAAAATCATATTATTTATTGATTTTTAATTATTCTTTAGGATCTCACTATGAGGAAGATGATCCAACAAGTTAGAGAAAACGATGGGTTATATTTACTGGAATATCGACGTCAACTATCATAGTCCTTCACTTCTCATATTACTGACAACACTTGGACCGGTCATTATAGATTATGATATAATTTAAAAAAAAAATTTAGTGAATGTTTCGTTCATTTTTCATAAACACAAACATTAAAAATTTTCTTCATGAAGCTTGCGAAATTGTTAAGCATCATTGTGTTTTCTATTCTAAAAGGAACTCTAGTTCTTCTAGTCATTTTGTATTAATTCATTCTGATATGTGGGAATCCTTTAAACTGCTCTATATTTATGAAATCACTAGTTTTATTATGTTTATTGATGACTGCATTCGAATGATGAGCATATTTAATTAAATAGAAATCCGATGTTAGCCCTATATTCTCTATTTTCATTGTTATGATAAAAATTCAATTTAACAGTAAAAATTAAAATTTTTTAAACTGATAATGATTGTGCTTATTTTAATCATTTATTAACATCATTATTTCAAATAAAATGTATTATTCACCAATCTTCCTGCTTTGGCATTCATTAATAAAGTATAATAGTAGCAAGAAAAAATCATCACAATTTAGAGGTAACTAGGATATTTCTATTGCAAAATCAAATGCCAAAATATTATTGAGGAAATATTGTTCTAACAACTACCATTTAATTGATAAAATACCCTTAAGTGTAATTGATTCCAAAAGTCTAATAAATTATTGGATAGAATTTTTCTTGCGAACAACTTCTTAAAAATCCCTCCAAAAATTCTAAATGCATTGTTTATTTATATCCATAAAATGATAGAGGAAAAATTGACCATAGAATTCTTAAATGCATATTCAATGAATATTCTGCACAAAAAAAATGGTGCACGTGCTATTAACGACTCACAAAAAAATGACATTGGGGAGAAGTTCTAGGATATTTCTCCTGCAAAATCAAACACTAAAATAATATTGGTGAGAAGTTGTTCTTACAACTCCCTATTAATTTAATAAAATACCCTCAAGCGTAATTGACTAGAAGTCTAGTAAATTATTTGATAGAATTTTTTCCTATGAACTTTTTCTCGAAGATGCCTCAAAAAGATTTTGGATGCATTGCTTATTTATATCCATAGATAACATAGATGAAAATTTGACCAAACAGTTCTCAAATGCTTATTCATTAGATAGTTTGCCACACAAAAGCGATACAAGTGTTGTCTTCCACTTACAAAAAAATTTCTTCATTTCAATGGATGTCACTTTTGATGAAACCTATAGCTTTACTCAAACCCATTTTCAAGGGGAGAATTCTCATTTTGATAATAAATTTGATGATATATTTCTTCTTGACATTCTTGTAATAGAAAATCCCACAAATACAAAGCTTGTATCAATTATCCTCCTTTAGGTCTATATAAGAAGGAATACACCAAATCAAGATCTCGAGCAAGTTCAAGACTCAAAATTGTTATCAGGTCACACTACTTAGCCTACTACCACTCATTTATATCTCAACTCTAAATACATCTCATAAAGCATTTCTAACCAATATCACCAATTATATTTTCATTCCACAAATTTTGTGTGAGGCACTTGTAAATAAAAATCAGAAAAAAGTCAAGAGAGAAGAGACGAATACCTTAAAAAAATTATATATGGGAGATCACTGAATTACCAGAAGGAAAGAAGACAATATGATGCAAATAATTTTTTTACGTTGAATACAATGCCAAGAAAATATAAAGAAAAATTTGTAGCAAAAGGATATACTCAACAATATGGGATTAATTATCAAGAAAAATTTTATCCTATTGCAAAAATAAGTATTATTTGCATTATGATATCCTAACAATAAATTATGGGTGACCTATACAACAATATGAGGTAAAAGATGCTTTCTTACATGGTGATGTTGAAAAAGAGGTCTTTATTGATTCACTATCATGATTTGATAGTTCAAAAGAATCAAGTATGCAAATTGAAAAAGGCCCTATATGGGCTGAAGCAATCACCAAAAACTTGGTTTGACATATTTGCAAAGGTTATGAAAGGAGTCATCAAACAATCTCCTGACATTAAAATCTCAAATCTTTATTGTATATGTTGACGATTTGACTGTCCCAGGAGATGACAATTGAGAGAAAGTAACTCTAAGAAAAAGGTTTGCTAGGGAATTTGAAATTAAAGAGTTAGAACAACTCAAATACTTTATTAGAATATGTGGCTCAATCTAAACAATTGACATCTCTTTCTCATCAGAAATATGTTATGGATATGCTGAAAAAGACAAATATGACAGAGTGCAGGCCATGTGAAACTCTGACTGAAATAAGACAATTGGACATTAATGAAGAAGGTTAATGGGAAAGTTAATTTTCTTTTCTCACACGCGTCATTATATTGTATTTGGAGCATATCTTGTTAGTTATTCATGCACAAACCCGAAGAGTCACATATTCTTAGGAAGAAATTACATAATTTGGAGAAGCAAGAAATAACTTGTTGTTTCAAGGTCAAGTGTTGAAGCCGAGTAGAGCCATTGTGCAAGGAATGTGAGCTCCTATAGGTTAAAATTATATTAAATGATTTAAATATTAAGCAGAAAGACCATATGAAGATATATCGTGATAAAAAATCTATCATCAATATTGCACATAATCCTATACAACTTGATCAAATCAAATATGCTGAGGTTGATAGAAACTTTATAAAAGAGAAATTGAAAACAAGTCGGATTTGTATTTCATATATGTTGGTGAGAGATCAACTGGCTATCATATTCACCAAATGAATCTACAACTAAAGTTTTAAAATATCATAAGCAAGCTTGAAATGGTAAATCTCTACCATCCAGTTTGGGGGGGAGTGTTTAATTTCTGCTCCAATCATTGTAAAGAATTGAAGGCACACGAATCAAAGTTTTATACTGTTGGATTTTTTTTCTTGGCTCTCACATATCAAAGAACTTAATACACACGGATTAAAGCTCTATTTTATTGGATCTGTCTCTTTACAACCCTCAATTTGTAATCCACGTGCTTTCCTATAGAATTGCCAATTCCTAATTATTATCCCTCTTTTTTTTATTTATTCCTATTATGTAATGCCTTTTGGAGTTATATATATATCTCCCCTTTTGTACAATGATGTGGACAAGATGCTTACGAGATTTTTCCCATTACTTATTTTCTCCTTTTTTTGTCCTGTTATTTTCGCTATTTTTTCCCGAATTGCATATTTGATTTTTATTGGAAATCATTGATGTAATTGCGACTAAAAAGATTTATATTTATTCATCTTTGGTAGTGATTCCCTCAATAATCAGGCTTTTTTTATAAGTTGATAGCTATATTTACTGAGTGTACTGTACTCCATATTATAAAATTATTTGCCAACATTTCTTCCATGTGCTGGGACTTTTGAGGAAGTTGCACTAAAGATCTTGCCTAATTCTTATAGTAAAAAGTAGTAATTTATTAAATGTTTGCTTTTATATTCTTAACAATTTTTTTTATTGTAGTTTGCTTTTCAGTAACTTAATTTACCTGAATGTTTTTGCGCCCTTAATTTTGATTGCATTGTAATTCTGCAATTATGTCTCTCTGATGATTTTACCGATCAAATTGTAAAACTACGAGCCTGACTTAACCTCTGTGGCAGTGAAATGCCTGGATGTTGGTCGGTGCATAATCTACATGCCTAGAATAGATTTATGGGCTATTGAGGTTGCAGACCGGAGCTCAAGTGAGAGACAAGTCAATTCTGACAGAAGTCAGTCCATAACAGAAAATCTTACTACCAGGAGGGAAGTTACTTCTGAATTATGGAACTCATTGGTTGAGCAGGTAGATTCTGCCGTTACTGCTGCATCATTAACCATCCTGGTAAGCTTGAGATCCTTATAAACGGTACCGATTGTAAATTTTTTTGTTATTTTTGGCCTGCGCTTTAACATGCTTGCTTAGCAATTATTTGTTTTCAAAATTTTCAGCACATTTCACTTTCAGCNCTTTAACATGCTTGCTTAGCAATTATTAGTTTTCAAAATTTTCAGCACATTTCACTTTCAGCAAAAGTAAATGTTTTGAATAATGATTTACATTGTTTCCATAAATCTTTTCCCATTTTTGAAATATGCAGGTTTTATTTTTTTGAATGCTGTTCATGTTTTTATGTTATTATTTTTTTATTTTTTATTTTTTTTGTTATGATGCTTCTTAATCTTCCAGTGGATGATTTGCTGCTGCTTTATATAATTAGATATATTTATGTCTAGTTTGTGTTTAACCAGAGAATCAGGGAATCTCATTTAATGACTGCACTGCGAAATTAAGGTTGCTTGTTCTGTTTTCCATATTGAATACATTGTCTTTTGTCAACAAAAATTTCCATCTTTGATTCTTTCAAATGTGGTATTCAGGTTTTATGATTTTTGCCTGTGAGATATGGTTTTGCTTTGCTCAATATTATTTAGCCTCTGCATGAATTGACTACCAGTAACTGCATCTTTATGGAAATTTTATTCTTCCACTAATTGAGTTTTATTCCTTCCATGATATATGTTTCTTTATACATTTTTTGACCTCTGATTCTGCAGTTCTTCTTGTTGGGAAATTAACTTGTTTGGTTATGTTAAGTGATATTCTCATATTGTGGTGGTGCTTTTATGATCGGTGCATTTGTTTTGCATGATGGGACCATGAACGATTTATTATTTTTTATTAAAATGGCCTGTTCGATTGTAAAATTGAAATTTTCCTTAGGTTGGCGGTGCTTCAATGGTTCCTACATTTGTTTTTCATGTTGCATGGAACCATAAAAGAAATGTTATTTTAGTTCGTTTCGAATAATCAACAATTATTTTCACATGTATGTGCTCTTGATGTTTGTTTTCTTGTCATGTGCAATGATTTTTACATGGATCATTAATATATATTTCCATTTTGTTCCTATTTTCGGTAATAATTCCTGCCTGTACATCCGGACCTATTTCAACTAATTTCAGTGGTGGTGTTTGTCTGCCTTTAATAAATTCCAATTGAGCTCATCTTTTGTGATAATGAAAAATTTCCTTTTTTGGTGTTGATTAGCAATCCAGTATCTAGTTTTGGCCTTTATAACCGTAATGCATGTCTCATCAATATTGCACTAAATAGTCTCGTTCTTCTGCTCCGCAGGCTACTTGTGAAGCAGAAATGACTGACCTTCCGATCGGTTTAATGCGTTTTTTTTCACGGAATGTGCGCTGTTATGCCGATTCCACTCTAAAAGATTGCACATTTCCAAGATATTTTGTCCATATTGATGGAAAGCTCAATCTTGAGCGGGTAATCAATTCGGCTGCGGAAAAACTATCATATGATCTTATCCAGCATTATGTTACACTATTGCATGAAAGAACTCATATGAGACATTCTGGAAATATACATGAGGGCTCTCATGCAAACATTAATTTGGAAGCTAATAAACAATGTTCTCAACATGCGGTTGTCACTCAAGAGGTAGAAGTTCAAAAAGCAAATGCTAGAAATACTGCTGTTTCATGCAACAGGTCATTGGAGTCAGAACAAATTGCCTCAAATAGTGGAGTTTCTTGCGTACATGACCAAACTTTTCAACGACCAAACTGTATGGGAAACCCGCTTGTTTGCGCTCCGCCTTATGTTTTGCCAGATTCATTTCCAAAAATCAGTAAAGGTTTGAAGGGAAATGTACTTTTAGCAGTTGCAATGTTTGGTTATCAGATTCTTAGGTATCCACAATATGCTGAGCTTGTTTGGGTGACATCAAAATTGAAAGGAGGTCCTTGCGCCGATGTAAGTGGGCCATGGAAGCGTTGGCCTTTTAATACTTGTGAGGTTCATTCAGAGTGCTGGCCTGAAAAGACGATCTCCGAAATGAACCCTTGTAATAATGTTAACGATACAGAGCCTCCTGGTGTTGTTAGAGGCTTAATTGCTGTTGGTTTATTGGCATATCGAGGCTTTTATACATCGGTGAGCGAAGTATCTGCTGATGTTAGGAAGGTATTAGAGCTATTAGTTGGACAAATACGTGAGAAGTTGGGTAACAGAAAAGACAGATATCCCTATTTCAGAGTTTTGTCCCAAGTGGCTTACCTAGATGACATGGTGAACAGCTGGGCATACATGCTTCAGAGGTGGTTTTTTAGAACAATATCCAATCTGAATTTACTTTTCATTTTCTCTATTAAAGGAAGCCATAAAAAATGCTAGAGCTACTGCAATTTACTTGTGTTCATTTTTTTTTAGAGAAATTTACACACATAACACTCAATTTTTATGTATTTACATATCCAACTCCTGAAGTTTGATATTTACTTATAATATTTTGGTGTCATAAACTTATGCATAAAAAAAGTGTATTTCCATTTTGAAAAGTTATTAATGGTGGTATTTTGATATGATGTTAAAGATTTGAGTGCTATGGATGCAAGCATAGAAGTTTAGGTGTTAGATATGTAAATACATAAGAATTTTGTGTTATGTATGTAAATGCCCCCTTTTTTATGCCTATCCTTGTGAATCATTTAACTGGCTTATTTTTTTTTTTTTAAAGATTTTTTAGTATTCTGCTATGTTTCTACTATTTGATCTTCTCTCAAATTTCTCTGGACACTCTTATTATGAACTTTGGTAAAAACTAGCATATGTATTTCGATATTATTTTCTTTGTTTTCTTCTTATTATTGTTTATTGCTTCGGCAGTTTACATGCAGATAATAACACAGCAGATGTAAACTCCAAAACATTGGGTGCGAAGAAGTTGCAAGCAGATAATGCCAATACGGGGGGCGCCGACAGTGCTAATGACCAATCGAGCATACGACTCCTTGACAAAAGCTGCAACATGGCTTCAGATATTTCTTCTCAAGGATTTGTTGCTCATAATGGTGAAATTTCAGTCATTTGTAAAGAGCTTGGTGATTGTATGTCAACTAAATCAGATGCTGATATCATATTAGATGTTCAGAATAACTTCAGTCAACCTTCCTTGGCTTCTAAAGAACTGACTGATGGTCTTAAACCTTCTGGATTAGTGTGTTCTGCAGTCGGCGACAGACCAAACACTGCGGACCAGATTCCTGATTTAGCAGCAGCTAAAAATGATCACACATCGAAGGCTAATGGGTGCGATCATGGCCTTCAAATGTTGCTTACCAAGTCTTTTGAAAGAGGAACTAGCAGAAGATGCAATATGGGGAGCATTCCTAATGAGTTGGGTGATGCTCCCTGCTATCCTTTCCAAGAGAATGAAAATATTTCCAAGGCTGCATGCCTGTACGGCTGCTGCTCAAATTGTGTGAACACGATAAATGTGATGGCTCGTAAAATGATCTCCGTCTCCTTGAAATCAAATGGATGTAGCTCCGTGGATGACGTCCACGACGTTATAACATCTCGTTCTCTAAATATTTTGTCGTCGTTTAGGAAATATTTCATTTCTGAAAGTAGTTCCAATTTGGAAGAAATTTGTAGAAGGAGACTACATTGTCAAACCAAAGAAGATTGCAATGATAGTTTTGAGAGATTGACATGCCATTGTAAAGCTTTAGAGAAGATAGAACTTTTACCAGTAGAGTGCGGCAGCCATACGAGGATGGAGGACGATACCGCATCAGCAAATTCTGGTAACTGTTCTTCATCTCACTCTAAATTAACATATTTCTTCAGAGATGGTGTACTTGTACCTTTGGTACCTAACAATGATCCTGAGCTCCATTGTAATTATGAGAAGATGTGTGTTTGCTCAGTTGTAATGATATTACGGACAGTTAAACAAACATTTGATTGATGACATGCAGATCCAATGTTCCTTTTAGTTTAAAGAAGATTAATTTTATATTATGTGGTAATTTTCACTTTCTGATGCTCAATGATTTTGAAGCTGTTAGTGCCATGTTTGGATCTGTGCATGACTTTCAATGAGGAAAATCAATCAATGGGTTTTGGAATTTACTTGTTTGTGTCATGTATCCTTATCAATTATTTTCTTACTTCTAAGTCGTATTTCAGAGGAAACTATTATAGAAAAAGTACTGTAATGATAGTTGGTTTGGCACAATGAAGTTAAAGATGCATGATGTTTTATAATTATGACCTTGATAGGGACCATACATAGATTGGACTGCAGGAAGAATATCTGTATTTTTTAGTGCTTTTTGGATGCATGCTCTTAGAGGATGATGTAGAATTCGAAGTCTACAATGGTCCTTTTGGTTGACATGAAGGTCATAGACTTCATAAACTCTCTGCTGCAAGGTGCAGCTGGTGCTATTTTTTTGGGCATTTATATATATCCATACCACCCAATTCCTATGTATTTACACATCTAACATCTAAAACTTACCCTTTATGTTTATACACCCAAAATTTTCATGTCTCCTAAAAAATATCACTATTTTAACTTTTTAAAAAGCTGTTTGTCTTCAGCAGAAGCATTGCATTGGATCCATGGCTTGTCGGTTAAGCAAGTTGACCGTTGGCTTGGCATGAGATGGTTGCATGGGATTCCTGGTGGCGGAGTTTGTGGCATGAAGAGTATCTTTTGGTGGTGAAATATTTAATTTAGAAGGGGAATTTACATACATACCACACAGTTCATGTGTATTTACATATATAACATCTAAACATACATATTTACATGCATATAACTGCTATACATTGCAACATCTTTTCTCAAAAGTTAAATATATTTTTTTGGTGCATAGATTTTTGGCAGTAATGTATTATAGGTGTAAATATTAGATATGTATATGCATAAGAATTGTGGGATATGTAGGCAAATTTTCTAATAAAAAGAAATGGATGTATGCAAGCCTGAGACAAGATTTGTGATGTGGGGTGAATGTTGGGCTTCTCATATTATTTTGGGAAATTTACATGCCACACAATTCCTGAAGCTTGATATTTACATTTATGACATTTTAGTGTCATAAATCTATACATGAAAATGTGTTATTTATTTATTTATTTATTAAATTAGTGATTAAAAAGTCAATAAAAAAGAAATTTAGTTGTGATATTTTTATGTTATACTAAGGATTTGAGTGTTATGCTTATAAATATAAGATTTTGGGTATTATGGCCTCTAAATACATCAAAATTGTGTGGTATGTGAATGCCCCTATCATATCTAGGAGTCACAATTTTTTTATGGTTGCATACAGAAAATATGTTTGCATGAATCTCAATGCAATCAAACGGCTAAAAGGAGAGACTATAGGTGAAAGGCGAGCGACCGATGGAGAGCACGATTGATCAATCGAAGGTCACAGTGAAGATAGAAGATCTGACGACCAATGGAGGTTGAGTGTTCGTTTATCAAACTCTGGTCTATCAACCGACCGCCTATTAAAACTTGGACTATCGATCGACCTTCAAAGACAGGATGTTCGTCTTATAATAATCTGGAAAGACCCACGCATTTCAAGCTATGACGATTGGCTGAACCAGATGAACAGTGACCCTGATCATATACCGATGAGGCAATCTGGAACGAACGATCGACAAACTTCGCATCAGAAGGCAGCTATTCCTATTTTTTTTTAATACCTATAGTTTACTAAAAGAACCTCTCAAAAGCTAATGATGAAGGGGTAGACTTGTAATTTCAAAAGACAATGGTCATGTATCTATAAATAAGGAGTTATCATAATAAAAAGGTAAAGTGCTTTTACTGTTATGTACTGTTTTCTTCTTACTCTTCTATTACGTTCCATTTATTGGGTGCATATTCTAGACATTTTTGGATTCAATATCCCATAAGGTACAGTGAGCATGGGGACATGTCATGAACAAAAAGAAGAGAATAGCAACAACAAAAAGGCGAAACTAGTTAGAAGAACATGGTAGAAGCAGGATTCACTACAGAGTTTGTGGAGGAATTCACCCAACAAGGTTTGTAATACCTGAGAACTTAGATTACCAGCCAGTTGTTAGGACAATTCACAAAGTGCTCATAGTGATTGCAGCCTTTGGAGCAACCACACTTCCAGGAGGAGAGTAGGCTTAGCATGAAGCACAAAACCCGCCTCAAGGGGAACCATCAACAAAAAATGGAGGATAGATAAACCGGTTGTAGGAGAGTCGAAGATGTGCTATGTCAAGATAGCGCAAGATCCACCTCTATAGTAGAAAAGCACCGCGTTATGAAAACCATCCCTACAATAACTTAACCCATCACTAGGATGATGAGAGGAGACAGTCGAAGGCTCAAAATCAACAATCAATCCAATACCATGAACAACCCCATTATGACCATGCAGTCCCTCGGTTCATTCCTTTGACGGTGTCAATGACAGAGACAGTAGATTCATCCAGGAGGAGTTTTTCAAGAAGGCACCACTAATAAGAACTGGGGCTTTTCTCTAGGATAGTAGGAAATATTATAAGTACCACAGGGCTCATGACCATGACATGGAGGAATGCAGGCACCTTCAGAGCTTGATCGAAGAGTTGATAAAAGAAGGAAAGCTGAAGGAATTTGTCGCCCCTGGAGTCGCGACTCAGAGACAAGGCAAAGCCCACCCGACGAAGCAATCCACACCAATGCCATCCACATCACAACATTTGTGCCCTCCATATTTGGATGAACAGAACCATCTAGATGAGCAAACTAAAAGAGGAAACAAGCTAGGGAACTCTGTGCCACGACTTTCACTCCAAAATCGCAAGGTCATCCACCTATCTACGTCGTTGACGAGTATTTACCGCCGAAGGGAAACCCCCACTACAATTCTATTTGTAATAATGGATACGATAAATAACTATCAAGTGGTTAGCATTCTCATTGATACAGGGAGCTCTCTGAATGTATTGTTTAAATAGGTCTTCAACAAGTTAAGTCTTACGACCACCGAATGACTACATCAGTTGGACCGCTGTATCTTAGGAGAGAGGAAAATGTAATTAGAATGATCGGGCTCCCAGTTAGTTGGGAAGAAAATGAGAAAAAAATTATGTTGACAGAGGACTTCCTCATGGTGGATTCTCCCCCAACGTATAATATCATATTCAGTGGGTCGCTCCTGAACAACTTCAAGGCGGTAGTCTCTACTTACCACAATGTAGTCAAATTTTCTAGGGATGGAGAATTCATCACAGTTAGAGGAAATCTAAAGAAGTCCCAAGTCTGTAACTTACAGGCCTTAAGAAGTGTAGAGCATTAACCCCCTGGACATGCAGAGCTCAAGAGGAGGTGGCCTCAAGACCAATGAGACCACTTTCAAAGTTTCAGCCGTTGAGGGGGAGTTAGGTAAATATTTTCTGATTAGTGAAGCTTTTGATGCATGGTACACAAAATTACTGATCTAGACGACCAAAAAAATGCATAGTTTGATGATCAATGTAACTTGTCATCGGTTGAACGTGAATTTGCCGACCTGGTCTATGAAGCAAAAAATCAGGAGCTTGGCTATGACGTTGATAGGACATATGCGGGAGGTGGTGCAAAAGTTGAATCAAGAGCTTGGCTACGGGGTACATTCGGGATGCATAGTTTCCCACATGAATATCCAACATCATGATGGTGCAAAAGGCTAATGGCAAATGGAGGATGTGTCTGGATTTCATCAATTTGAATGCAGCATGCCTTAAGGGTGCATAGCCATTACAGAGGACCGATGTTCTGGTGGATTCGGTGGTAGACTACTCATTTCTTGACATCCTCATCCTTTTCTCTAGTTATCATCAAATTAAGGTGCATCTCGCTAATGCAAAAAAAAAAAAATTATTTTATTATTAGTGAGAGAATCTATTGCTATAATGTAATGCCCATTGGGTTTAAGAACGTCAGGACAACTCAACAATGACTCATGAATGTAATATTTGCTAATAGAAGGAAAAGAAAATTGGGATGTACATTGATGATGTGTTAGTTAAGAGTCAGTCTGCAACACAACATATTTAGGACCAAATAAAAACTTTTCATACACTCAAAAAATTTAACATGATGTTGAATCCATTAAAAAGCACCTTCGGAGCCTAGACGGGTAAATTCTTGGGATATTTACTAACCTCCGAGGGCATAAAAGCTAACCCAAAAAAATACAAACACTCATCAACATGCCACCCCCCAGAAATACCAAAGAAACACAAAAACTGATAGGCTGAATAGCAGGTTTAAGCAGATTAATCTCCAAATCAGTGTGCCCCCTTATTTGAAGTACTTAGAAAGGCCAATTGTTTGGGACTCCCAAATGCAAGGAAGCAACCTCAAGCAATCCTCTTCTGCAGAGTCCAAAGCCCAAGTAAAGACTCTCCCTTTACTTGGGGGTCATTCTAGTGGCTATCAGTTCAGTCCTGGTAAGAGAAGAACGCAAAAAATAATATCTAGTATACTACACCAACTGAGTCCTCAGGGATGCCGAACTCAGGTATCCAATACTGGAAAAATTAACTTTTACCTTGATAATTTCGGCATGCAGGCTCTCACTATACCTCTAAATGCACCCAGATATGACAATTATAACCACTAAGTACATCTTTTATGGACATTTATTGCCTTTGTAGCATACGACTACTACATATATGACCAACCAATGTTGTTACAACTTCCAATTACGACATTTGTGGCCAACTGTTGTTATTTCAATCACTTACTACAATCTTCATGGCTAACCACTATCATTCTAGCAATCAATTATGGTATTTGTGACCAACTACAATTGTTACAACTTCCAAATAGGACCTCTGGGGCCAACTGTTGCTATTACAACCTCCAACTGCAATTTTTATAATCAACCACTGCATTTGTAACAACAAAATATGACGTTTTTGACCCACATTACTATTATGGTCAAGAATCACATTTGTTTTAGCCCAATTATAGCTATTATAGATAAAATACTATTACACATATATGATTATCAGTTTTGTAGTTCTATCTTCTCTAATTCAAGAGATGTGTGGACCTCTATAGTTCCAATAGATAGCCTACTCATCAACAAGGCAATCCTTCGTGGATGATGTAGTTGTATGATGACTAGTTCTCAGCCACGAATGAAGAATCTCAGGGGCATATGTGAGATAACTAAAGATGTTGCATTCTTCCCTCAAATCGGGTTATGGCGAGAGGCAGATCAAAGCCTTCATTCGGCTCGATAAATCTTAGTCCTTAGTTTGGATGGCCTTCGCTCGATCAGCCTTCAAGGTCTTAGTTGGGTAAAACTTCCAGTATTTCACTAATGAATGCTTTCTCTTCTAATGCAGGACCCTTACTCTTCCATTAATGACCTTCATTCTCCCGCTCGTGGGTCACTGGTCTTCCATCTGTGGGCCTTTCTTAGCTATNGATCTTCCAAAATTTTCTTGGGATTTTATAACCAATATGCTAATTTCTATGATTATTTTAAGGGAATAATGTGAAATAACTTAAAAAATAAGGGTCTCTGTAAACGAACCTTCTCTGACTTTGGAAAAATCATAGAATACTTTCCCTCACAGAGGCTACAACATGTCAAAATTTCATGCCAAGGTGATGTGTCAATGTACTTGGGCAATCAAATGATTTTAAATAGTGTTTAATTAATTAAAAATATTTTATGCATCAAATGTACTTGAAAATTATTTCACATTGTTCTCCTCTGTTCACTGAGCAAGAGGGTATTTTTATTTTTTTTTTGTAATTTTTTACATAAAGTTATGTATTTTTGAAGTTTTGGGGACTAAAAAAATAAAAAAATAGCCCTATTTTTCTATTTAAACCGCCCGTGCCACCTCAACCTACGACGGCTCCGAAGACATGCGTGGCGCGCTCTCGTTAGACGTCGCCGTCCACGTAGCTTGCTGACTCGGCCCGCTGTTTATGTCCTGAAGCGCTGTCCGGCTCGATCTCCTTCATTCATTTGATACACGCTCGATCGAATGGCTCCCTGCCATCATCCCCAATAGAATGATTTCCCATCCATTTGATACACACTTAATCAAACGGCTCCCCGTCATCGTCCCTGATAGAATGATCTCGTGTGTCCACACTAAAACCTTAAGATCTCGGCCTAGACTCAACCAAATCACTTCGGGTTTGATCCAATGGAGTCGTCTAAGTGAGACGAACACATCCATACGGCTAAGATGCCATGACATCAAGCTTAAGTAAATGGAGAATCAAAATAATCTCGAGATGAGGAGGAGTTTTATACCTTTACTCTGAGAAGGGAGGCTTCCATCAGAGGTGCTCGACACGTTCGTTGGGGTCCAAGAAGGCTAGGGATTGAGTCCCTTGTCTTGGTGTAAGGCCTAGGTATGAATTCAACCAAGCTTTTTCAGGTGTTGGTCTAGAGCTATGGTAGAGGCTCTGTGGAAAGGGGATTTGATGGGGCTTTGGCTTCTTTCACTCTTGTGAAGGTGTGGGCACAAGAAATTGAACTTTGGTGGAGTGTGGAGGTGTATTGGGCTCTGTCCTGGTTTCCGGCAGGGTTTCGAGCTCAAAATTGGGCTCTGGCAATGGTGGATTGGGCTCGTCCTGGTTTCCGGCAGGGTTTCAAGCTCAAAATTGAGCTCCGGTAATGGGAATGGGTGAGGAAAAATGGTTGGAATGCACTTAGGGGATCTTAGGGAAGCTTTGAGTGAAGTTTGGAGAGGCCTCTCTAAGAAAATTTTAGCTCACCTCCCATGGCCATGAGAGGTGAGTTTTTATAAAAATAGCCATGGGGTGGCTCTCAGGGCATAAGTTTGGGTCCATTGTGGTGCTTAGGTGGAGGGCAGAGGAGCTCTTCAATTTGATTTGGATGAGCTGGCCTCTAGGTTTGATTAAGGTGAGGTTCCATGGGGGTGGCTCTCGATTTTGGGCTTTTTTGGCCACTAGGCTGGCCAGCCGGCCAGGGGGAGGTGGCTAGGAGCTCAGAAAACCCAAAGGAATCCATCACAACAATTTAATGGAAATGTGCTTGGATTTGGCAAAGATATCTTAAGCCTGTGCATTTTTGGAAATAAGATCCCTTAATTTGGGGGACCTNGAATTTTTAATTTATTAAATATTTAAAATAGGCCAAAAATTAAGTTTTTATTTTAAATATCATTTTATTTTTTATGACATACCCCTGATCACAGAGACTCAAAAAAATAAGTTTAATAATTTTTTGAGTTGTATTCTGATTTTTAAAAGTCATTTAAGTGTTAAAAGTAGTATTTATCTTTAAATATCAATTTAGGTTATCAAATAAACTCAAAATATTTTGAAACTTTTATGATGAGTTCTCTGGATCATAAATCACAGCGGAGATAAAAAATCAAGTCATTTAAATATTTGTATTTTTCAAAATTAATTATCTTAGTGATTTATTATTTGTAAAATTTAAGGATATTTTAAATGACTTGACCCATGAAATTATTTTGTCTCTGGTCATGGTGGACCTTCCAAAATTTTCTTGGGATTTTATAACCAATATGCTAATTTCTATGATTATTTTAAGGGAATAATGTTAAATAACTTAAAAAAATAAGGGTCTCTGTAAACGAACCTTCTCTGACTATGGAAAAATCATAGAATACTTTCCCTCACAGAGGCTACAACATGTCAAAATTTCATGCCAAGGTACATCGTCAATGTACATGGGCAATCAAATGATTTCAAATAGTGTTTAATTAATTAAAAATATTTTATGCATCAAATGTAATTGAAAATTATTTCACATTGTTCTCCTCTGTTCACTGAGCAAGAGGGTATTTTTATTTTTTTTTTTTGTAATTTTTTACATAAAGTTATGTATTTTTGAAGTTTTGGGGACAAAAAAAATAAAAAAATACCCCTATTTTTCTATTTAAACTACCCGTGCCACCTCAACCTATGACGGCTCCGAAGACATGCGTGGCGCGCTTTGGTTGGACGCCGCCGTCCACGTAGCTCGCTGACTCGGCCCGCTGTTTATGTCCTGAAGCGCTGTCCGGCTCGATCTCCTTCATTCATTTGATACACGCTCGATCGAACGGCTCCCTGCCATCATCCCCAATAGAATGATCCAGTGCCCGTCCATACTAAAACCTTAAGATCTCGGCCTAGACTCAACCAAATCACTTCGGGTTTGATCCAATGGAGTCGTCTAAGTGAGACGAACACATCCATACGGCTAAGATGCCATGACATCAAGCTTAAGTAAATGGAGAATCAAAATAATCTCGAGATGAGGAGGAGTTTTATACCTTTACTCTGAGAAGGGAGGCTTCCATCAGAGGTGCTCGACACGTTCGTTGGGGTCCAAGAAGGCTAGGGATTGAGTCCCTCACCTTGGTGTGAAGCCTAGGTATGAATTCAACCAAGCTCGATTTCAGGTGTTGGTCTAGAGCTATGGTAGAGGCTCTGTGTAAGGGGGATTTGATGGGGGCTTTGGCTTCTTTCACTCTTGTGAAGGTGTGGGCACACGAAATTAAAGTTTGGTGGAGTGTGGAGGTGTATTGGGCTCTGTCCTGGTTTCCGGCAGGGTTTCGAGCTCAAAATTGGGCTCTGGCAATGGTGGATTGGGCTCGTCCTGGTTTCCGGCAGGGTTTCAAGCTCAAAATTGAGCTCCGGTAATGGGAATGGGTGAGGAAAAATGGTTGGAATGCAGTTAGGGGATCTTAGGGAAGCTTTGAGTGAAGTTTTGAGAGGCCTTTTNTCAACTTAACGAGTTCCATAATTTCATTTAGACCGTGGAAAACCTCGTTAGCAACCGTCGGTTACCTCCTCCGAGGGTTTCCGATCTTCCAGTACGACGTTTTAATTTAGTTGAAAGTTACCTCCTTCGAGGGTTCCCGATCTTCCAATAGAGACGTTTTAATTTAGTTAAAGTTATAATCTTTTATGATGTTTGTGATTAAATTTTGAGTTGTCTTATATTTTTGAAATGTTGTGGGGGTGATTTATGGAATTATATTTTTTCCATGCAAGTATGTAGATACAAGCATAAATAAAAGAGCAGTAGGAAAGTACAAGAAAGACTATAAAATGCTGTAAACTGTAAAAGTGTACCTGGCGAGTCTTCTTGTTCCACCACCTGAAACTCAAAATGCATGTCAGAGCATTTATGTATATAGAGCTGGAAAAGTAAAGTTTTAGAAACCTTCCTAACCTTATGTTGTGTATTGAAACTCCTCAAAATTTAAGNAGAAGAATCCATCACAACAATTTAATGCAAATGTGCTTGGATTTGGCAAAGATATCTTAAGCCTGTGCTTTTTTGGAAATAAGATCCCTTAATTTGGGGGACCTTTGGTCCATGGGTCGATTTAAAAGCATGTGCATTTTTGGAAATAAGATCCCTTAATTTGGGGAACCTTTGGTTCATGGCTTGATTTAGGTGATAGTGTTTGGACTGGTCACTAAGTCCAACTAATGGTTGTGGTGGAGTTAATTTGGTGGCTTTAAAGTGGTTAGGTCACATTTAATGTATGGGTCCAAGTGGGTGCAAATGACCAAAACTTGGGTTTCGGCTAGGTTAGCCATGTCAATTGGCCAAAATAATTATTTTATTTGGTGTAGATGATCATAAGGAACAACTTTGGTGAAGGATGGAAGTGGCTTTGAGCTCAATTGGAGGGTCAATTTGAGACTTTAATCAAATTGGCATGTTGGGCTAGGCTTGGGTCTAGCTTGGGTTAGCCTTGGGCTAAGTCCAAATTGATAATTTTAAACGGTCAACAGGGACCTCATGAAGAGTTTTCAACATGAATTGGAT
>JXCR01139007.1:182414-192511 GCA_002079205.1 Phalaenopsis hybrid cultivar | reverse complement strand
AGAGAAAACTACTCAAAACTCATGGGGAAAGCACAACACAACTTGGAATTCATATATAAAATCAAAGCCATACAAACTATAACAAGTAAATAACTTATCTCTAAATTTCTCCCCAAGAACACTCCTCAAAGTTTCTCTGAATCTCTTTCTTTCTTTACAGCACACAGAGTTCCTCTTCGAAGTAGCAAGGAGGAAGAAATCTCTCACTTTCCCTCCACTCTTATAATTTCTCAAAGAATTTCTCACAGTTATACACTCTAGCAAGCTTTCTACGCACTAATGGATCCTTTCTAACCTTCAGGAATCCAAAAGTTTCTCTTCCTATATCTTCCAAGCTTACAATTTTCGGCCAAAATATTCTCTTTAAAGATGTGGATGAGTTTTCCCAAGAGTTGCTTATGCATCTCTTCAAAATCCGGCCTTATCCATTGTACATGTCATATAACCGTCGATCCCGCCGTCGGCGGCCTCGATGGCGCCGTCGGCGCCCTAGTGCAATTCTCCACATTTTGGTCCTTTTTGTCCAAATTCGCTCCTTTTGCATCTTTTTGCTCCATTGACCCTAATTCATCATTCCTGCAACAAAACAACAAAATACCTTTCTTTAAAGTGCAATATCATTAAAAACAGTATAAAAGGGGTATGAAAATCTCAACCTATTTTCCTTCGGTCATGTATACGTAATTCAGGTTCTGAAGGACTAGTAACCTATGATTCTGAATTGGAAAAAATTATTAAGAAAATCAAAAAAACCAAAAAAATTAAAAATCTTGAAAAATAAAAAAAATTACAGAAATGACAAACCAAAACAATCAAAATGTTGAAATTCATCAAGAATTTAGACCTTTACGAGATTATGTCAACTCTACGGTAGATGAATTTCATTGTAGTATTCAAAAATCTATTGTAGTAGCTAATTCATTTGAGCTTAAACCTACTATTATCCAAATGGTATTAAATAATTAGTTTGGGGGATCACCGACTGAAGATCCAAATTTACATCTTGGCAATTTTTTAGATTTGTGCTCTACGTTTAAATATGATGGTGTATCAGATGATGCCATAAGACTTAGGTTTCCTTTCTCATTGAGGGATAAAGCTAATATGTGGTTGAATTCATTGGCACATGGATCTATCAGAAATTGGGGTGATTTAGCACAAAAATTCTTTGTTAAATATTTTTCACCATAATAAACTGCAAAGCTTAGAAATGATATTACATCTTTTAATCAGTTTGAAGATGAATCTATTTATGAAGAATTGAAATGATTTAAAGAACTCTTAAGAAAGTGTTCACACCATGCAATAATAGATTGATTAGTAATTTAAACTTTTTATAATGGATTAGTTTGATCTCTTAGATCTATTATCGATGCCACTGTTGGTGGTTCACTGATGTCAAAACCATTTTATGACGCTTATGCTTTAATTGAAGAAATGGCTACCAATAGTTTTCAATGGCCTTCTGAGAGGGTAAGTCTAAAGAAAGTAGTCAATATTGATGAATTTGATGCATTTACTTGTTAGCAAATCAAGTTGCTGCAATTTCAAGGAAGTTGACCAATTTGGAATGAATTTTTCTCAATAGCAAATCAAGTTGCTGCAATTTCAAGGAAGTTAGACCAATTTGGAATGAATTTTTCTCAATCAATTTTCCAAATCAAGTTGCTGTAATTTCAAGGAAGTTAGACCAATTTGGAATGAATTTTTCTCAACCAGTCTCAAGATTGAAGAGAATTCATTAGGCCAAATGGTAGATTCTCAAGCATCATTAGAGACTTTGAATGTCATAAATAACAAGCAGAAAAACCCAAATTTAAATTATTATAACCCTGGCTGGAAGAACCATCCCAACTGTGATTAGAATAATATTGCAGGTGATAATAATCAACAATGGGGGAAAAACCAAGTAAACTCATTGGGAAATTGGAATAACTGAGAGAATAATAATTATAGATCTACTTATCCTCCAGGTTTTAATAGTAATCCACAATTTAAGGAGAAGAAGTTGTCTATAGAAGAAGTGGTGTCACAAATGGGAAATCAGTTACAAAGTCAAGGAGCTAAAATTAGAAATATTGAGAATCAACTTGGACAAATCGCAAATTCATTAAGTAATAAATCTCAAGGAACACTTCTTAGTAATACTAAAATAAATCCAAAAAACCAGAGTAAAGAGCAAGTAAAAGCAGTTCAACTTAGAAGCTGAAGAGAGTTGGAAGGTAGGATTCAAAAAGAAACTAAAGTAGAGAGAGAAGAAATTGAAGAATCAAAAGAGAACGCTTCGAAAGATTCTGAAAGAACTATTTTTCCACTTAAAGTTAACTTAGAAAAACCACCACCTCCATTTCCTCAGAGACTTTGTCAACAAAAGTTGGATAAGCAACTTTCAAAATTTATGGAAATTTTTAAGAAGCTTACAATTAATATTCCATTTGCTAAAGCCTTAGAACAAATGCTAAGTTATGTAAGGTTTATGAAGGATATTCTCAACAGGAAAAAGAAGTTTGAAGATAATGAGACTATTGCACTTAGTGAGGAGTGCATTGCTATTATTCAGAAAAAGCTTCTTGAAAATCTTGAAGATCCTAGTAGCTTTACAATTCCATGTGTGATATGAGACATATTTTATGGGAAAGCTTTATGTGCTTTAGGTGCAAGCATTAACCTTATGTCATTATTAATATTCAAAAGATTAAGATTAGGAGAAATAACCCCAAGAACTGTAACTCTGCAGTTAGCAGATCGTCCGATAACGTACCCTAAAGGAGTCATAGAAGATGTCCTAGTGAAAGTGGGTCAATTTATCTTTCCTGTTGATTTCATTGTGCTGAATATGAAGGAAGATAAAAAGATACCTATCATTTTAGGTAGTNTTTATGGAAATTTTTAAGAAGCTTACAATTAATATTCCATTTGCTAAAGCCTTAGAACAAATGCTAAGTTATGTAAGGTTTATGAAGGATATTCTCAACAGGAAAAAGAAGTTTGAAGATAATGAGACTATTGCACTTAGTGAGGAGTGCATTGCTATTATTCAGAAAAAGCTTCTTGAAAATCTTGAAGATCCTAGTAGCTTTACAATTCCATGTGTGATATGAGACATATTTTATGGGAAAGCTTTATGTGCTTTAGGTGCAAGCATTAACCTTATGTCATTATTAATATTCAAAAGATTAAGATTAGGAGAAATAACCCCAAGAACTGTAACTCTGCAGTTAGCAGATCGTCCGATAACGTACCCTAAAGGAGTCATAGAAGATGTCCTAGTGAAAGTGGGTCAATTTATCTTTCCTGTTGATTTCATTGTGCTGAATATGAAGGAAGATAAAAAGATACCTATCATTTTAGGTAGTCCTTTCCTAGCCACAGGAAGAGCAATGATAGATGTGCAAAAAAGGGAATTAACAATGCACGTCAATGATCAAACTGTTACTTTTAACATTTCAAGATCAATGAAATATCTTACAAAAGGTAAAGATGATGAATGTTATAAGATATCTGAGTGAATGCCATTGTAAAACTAATTATAAAGAAAAATCTGAAGTAAAATATTTGGAACACGAGAAAGAAGAGGAATTAGGTCATTGTGAAGATCTTTTTAAGGAAGATTCAAACTATGTTCGAGAAAGTTTTGAAATTTTGGACACGATAGAAAAAGATAAAATATTTTGTCCATCAATTAAAAAACCTCCTGAACTTGAATTGAAGTTATTTCCTAATCATTTAAAATATGCCTTTTTAGGAGATTCCTCTACTTTACCAGTTTCCTCAAAATTAACACTTAAAGAAGAGGAAAGGTTGATGAAAATTTTGAAAAAATTTAGGAAAGTATTTGGATGGACATTTACTGATATTAAAAGGAATCAGTCCTTCAATTTGTATGCATAGAATTCATATGGAAGAGAACTGCAAACTCAGGGCTGATCCTCAAAAGAGATTAAATCCTACTATGAAAGAAGTTGTAAAGAAAGAAATTTTAAAGTGGTTAGATGTTGGAATTATCTACCCTACTTCAGACAGTGCATGAGTTAATCCAATTCATTGCTTTCCTAAGAAAGGAGGAGTAACTGTGGCTGTGAATGAACATAATGAGCTAATACCTACTAGACAAGTTGTAGGGAGGTGAATATGCATTGATTATAAAAAATTAAATCTTTCCACTAGGAAAGATCATTTTCTACTGCCCTTTGTAGATCAAATGCTGGATTGACTAGCTGGGCATAAATACTTTTGTTTTCTGGATAGATATACCAGTTATCACCAATTACAAATAACTCTTAAGGATCAATAGAAGATAACTTTTACTAGTCCTTATGGTACATTTGCTTTTAAGAGTGCCCTTTGGTTTATGTACTGCCCATGCTACATTTTAAAGATGTATGATGACAATTTTTTGTGATTTAATTGAAAAAAAAATTGAAGTATTTATGAATGATTTTTTTAGTGTTTGGAACTTCATTTGACTCATGTTTAGAACATTTATCAAAAGTTCTTAAACGCTGTGAAAAAACAAATTTAGTCCTTAATTGGGAAAAATGCCAATTTATGGTAGCATGAGGAATTTTATTAGGACATAAAATATTAAAAAATGGTATTGAAGTAGATCCTAGTAAAACTCAAATGATTGCCAATTTAACTTATCTAACAAATATAAGGGAAATTAGGAGTTTTTTTAGGACATGCTAGATTCTACAGACAGTATATTAAAGACTTTTCAAAAATTGCTAAGCATTTATGCCATTTACTGGAGAAAGATAAAATTTTCAAATTTGATGAAGAGTGCCAAAGGCTTTTGAGTTATTAAAAGAAAAAATTAGTCACTGCACCAATTATAGTTTCACCAGGGGGAAAACCTTTTGAACTGATGTGTGATGCTAGTGATTATGATATTAGAGCTATTTTAGGACAAAGATATGATAAAATTTTCAAAGTAATTTTCTATGCTAGTAAAAATCTTAATGAAACTCGAATTAATTATACAACAACGGAAAAAGAGTTATTAGCAATAGTATACCCCTTTGATAAATTTAGATCTTATTTAATTGGAACTCATTACGCAGTGCATACAGATTATTCTGCTATTAAGTGCCTAATGAAAAAGAAGGATGTTAAACTAAGACTTATAAGATGAATTCTTCTTTTGCAAGAATTTGACTTTGAAATAATAGATAGGAAGGGAACTAAAAATTAAAATGCTGGTCATTTGTCTAGGCTTGAGTTAGAAAAACCACTCTATTTTGAAAAAGAAATTAATGAACATTTTCCAGATGAAAACTGTTCAAAATTAATGAGTGGCATGTTCCGTGGTATGCCGACATTGTAAAATTTCTTGTTATGACATACCGACAGAAGAAGAAATTTATTTATGAAGCTAAGACTTATTTTTGGGATGACCTTTTTTTATATAAACAAGGAAATGATTTTATTATTCAAAGATGTGTACCTTTAGAGGAGACTTATGAAATTATCCAAAAATGTCATAATTCTAATTTTGGGAGACATTTTGGTGTTGATAAAACAACATACAAAATTTTACAATTTAGATTTTATTGGCCTACTATCTTTAAAGATGTTAATACTCATATTAAAATGTATGAAAGATGTCAATGAGTAAAAAATATTTCTGGAAGAAATGAGATAGCTTTCAATTATATGCTAGAAGTTGAATCATTTGATGTTTGGGGATTAGATTTCATAGGATCATTTATACGATCTTTCAGGAATTTATATATAGTGTTAGTAGTGGACTATGTATCCAAATGGATAGAAGTTGTTGTTTTACCTCAGTGTGATGCTCAAATTGTTTCAAAGTTTTTGAAAATGAACATATTTTGTAGATTTGGGATGCTGAGAGTTATCATAACTAATGGGGGAAGTCATTTTAGAAATGCCATAATTGAGAAATTATTAAAGAAATATCATATAAACATATAATTGCTACTGCTTATCATCCTCAGACAAGTGGTTTGGCTGAATTACCCAATCAAGAAATTAAAAAAACATTATGAAAAAATCTGTGAATCCAACAAAAATGGATTGGTCAGTCAAACTTGACTATGCTTTGTGGGCTTATAGGACTACATATAGAACTCTTATAGGAATGTCTCCATATCGGCTAATATTTGGGAAAGCTTGTCACTTACCAGTTGAACTTGAGGATAAAGCATATTGGCCAATTAAAGAGTTCAATTATAATTTAAAAGATGCTGGTGAGAAAATAATTTTGCAATTAAATGAGATTGAAGAGATAATGAATGAATTTTATGAGTGTGCTAAGATTTATTAAGAAAAAATGAAGATATGGCATGATCAAAGGATTCTTACTAAAAATTTTCAGTCAGGGCAACAAGTTTTGCTATAGAATGCAAGGTTAAGAATATTTCCAGGAAAACTTAAGTCCAGGTGGATGAGCTCATTTATTGTGATGAAAGTTTATCTTTATGGAGCTGTGGATATTAAAGATAAAGTGTTTAAAGTGAATGATCATAGACTGAAACCTTATTTTATAGAGGATCAGTATAAATTTAACGATCGAATAATGTTGGGTCAACCGGAATAATCATTGGTTATGTTGGTCTGACGATGTTAAACCAAGCGCTTTGTGGGAGGCAACCCATGATTATCGGTGTCTTTTTTCTTTGATTGCTATTTATGTGTGATTGAGAAAATTGGGGTAGTATTTTTGAGATTATTATGTGTTAGTATTGATTTTAACTTTGTTTAGTAACCTATACATATTAGAATGACAATTTGAACGTTAAGTTGATTGGGGCAAAATTGAGCATTAGCGCTTAAGCGCCAATATTCGGCGCTTAAGCGCGACAGTTAAAAAACATGTACTAAATTAAGATTCTAGAAGGTTTAACTGCCAATTAGTTTGTAAAAATGTGCTAAGGCAATTCCAAGACGTGCCTAGAAGTTATTAGAAGGATTTAGGCTTATAAATAGAAGGGTTTTGTGAAGGAATTTCACCCTAGATCATTTTTAGCCCTAAAAGTTTAAGAGAGAGAGAGAGATTTTGAGAAGATGTCTTCATGGGAGATGGATTTGAAGAAGAAGAAAGAGACCATGAGAAAGAAATTTGTTAGTCAAAGTGCATAGGAGATGTATAACAGTTTCTTAGCCGTTAGTATTGAAGGAATATCAGAAAAGATCAACAAAATTGAGACTATCATGACTTTATTGGAGACCAAGGTAATTAAGATTCATGCACATCTTGAGCATATTAGATGGCAATTAAAAATGCAATTTAGCCATACTAGTTATATAGAGGAAGTGGATAAGGAGATGTATCTTAAACAAAAATGGATTGAAGAAGACAGAATTAGAGCTGATCACCACCGTCCGTTTTATCAACTTTATATTCCGATTGCCCAAGGAGAGACTAATGAAAAAAAGGGAGTTTGTCCAATTAAATGAAGAGTGGAATTAAGTTTTATGTTTGAGTTTGTCTGTTAGGAGTCATTATTTTTACATTTTAGTGTTTGTTTTTAGTGTTTATGACTTTTATGTGTCTAAATGTCTAAGTTTGTTAAGTGTTTGTAATTACAAGATTTTCTCATCTGAGACAATTTGGAGTGACAACTAACTGTTATATGTATTTGTACTCCTTTATGAATGAATATTATGTTTGTTTTTGTGAATATTTGTTTTTTTTTATCCTCAAATCAAATTAATTATATTGGAGAATCTTGAGAAAAAGGAGAGTTAAGGGAGAAGAAAATAGTCATTTAAGTGTTATGAAACCATTTAGAGGTGGTATACTTAGGCTAATAGTGATTTTACTTGGATTAAAAATCTTAAAAATCGTGCACTGGCACCTAAGTGCCACATTCTTGTGCTTAAGCTCGATGTAACCTTAGAGGCAGGCGCCTAAACGCCACTTACCCGCGCTTAAGCGTCGCGAACGGTTAAAAGTGAAAGTTAAACCCAAAAATCACCATTTTCACCCTCGTTGTCATTTTCTTCCTCTTGAGTTTGCAATTTGGAGAGCTAGGGCAAGCCATTAAGTGAAGATTTCTTGGTGGAATTGAGCAAAATTTGCTAGATTCGGATTTCTTAAGGTAAGAGCTTTACTTCTATGTTAAAATTTTGGATCTTCACCATGTATTTTGAGTACATTTGGAAGAAGTCAAAAATTCAATATTCATGGTGAAAAATGAAGAAAAATCTATGGAAATTGTATAGGAACTGTAGTTCAAGCTTTTGGAAGTTTAGTCTAGTAGTTTAGACTTGATTTTTGAAGTTATTGTGGAATTTTATGAAATTTGTAGAATGAAACCAATAATGAAGAGAAGCAAGGGAAAAAAATATTTTGATTCAAACAAATTTGTGAGTTCAAAAGCTAAAGATAGGTATAGTGATGCTTTTCAATCAGGAAAGCTTATCCAAGAGCGTTGTTTCAAAAATCCAGGTGGATCCTTAGAAGATCTGATCGTTCGCCGATAGTGGGAATGATTCTGTTGTTTTTCTGTTGTGGCCATTAATTATGTTGTTCGGGAGTTCTATGCAAACCTCCCTGAGGCTGAAGCAGATAGAGTTATGGTTCGAGGAAAATTGGTACTTTTTCACCAGAGGTAATCAATATGTTTTACCATTTGCCACTTGAGACTTTATGTTTTTATGCGAATTATAGTCCGACTGAGACGGAGCTAGATGAGATTATTTCCTATTTGACTATTGGAAGAGGACTCTGGAAGATCACAAATGAGAGGAGAGTTAACTTTGCCACATTAAAGTTAAGTGCACCTTCAAAGGCGTGGAACTATTTTATTTCAGCCCGTATATTACCTACAAATCATCTCAGTGAAGTTATCAGAGAGAGGGCAACATTGAATTATTGTATTTAGGAAGGAAAGCTCATCAAAATTGGAGCGTTGATTTATCAGACTATCATTAGTTCTGCCACTACCGCTACTACTGCAGGTCTAGGATTTGCTTCCTTGATCTTTTCTTTATGTGAGCAGGCTAGAGTAAGATATGATAGCTGAGAGGAAGTATTATTGTCTTTAAAGCCAATTACTAGTGTTAATGTGAAGTCATATTCAAAGCATTCTATTTTTGGTTGGAGAGGAGAATTTTCAAGAAGCTATGGAATGGAGACCTCTGCTACTTCTACCTCTGCTGCTTCTAAATCTAGACCATCTACCTTAAGTCCATCTACTTCTAAAGGTGAGTCCACAAAAACTCAAACTCAATTATTACAGAGGATGATGGACAATATCAAATATACCGCAGATAAGGTAAGAAATTTAGAAAACTTTACAGATCATATTGATGAGTACAATAGAAGAAAAAGTGATCATGAAGAGAAATTTCATTCATCTTTGGAAAATCTTGTTAGGGGTAACCCAGGAGTGCAATTTCCTCCATATCCTAGATACCCTGATTATGAGCCTGCAAATGTCTGGAATAGCAGTGATTCTGAGGATGTTGAGGATGAGGACTGAGTGATTTATTTTTTTGTTTGTAATATGTGTTAGACTATGTGTTTAGACATAAGACATGTGATGTAATGTGTTTTTATGTTTTGGACTTGAAACATGTGTATTTGAGTATTGGTTTGGATTTTGTGATGTATGGGACTGTTATTTTGTTTAATTGTATTGTGATGTTGTATTTTGTTAGTAGTTAGTTTTAAAATTCTAGGGTAGTAATTGTTGTTGTATGTTAATTATTATTTTAGTTAGATATGATTGAACTTTTTTTTATGTCTTATGAAAAGTTGAAAATCTTGCTAACTTTACTTTTAAATTTTAAACTCAGAAAACTACTACCCTTTATTTTTCTTTTATCATGTTAGTATGTTTGTTTTTATGTTGAGACTGAAAATCAAAGTTAGTGTGGTAGTATGTTTTTATGTTTATACCAACTACTTAGAAGTCTACTGAATCTCTACATGTTAAATTGAAATTAAAATAATAGAAAATTAATCAAAAATTAATTTTACTCCTGTTTTTAGTTTTATACTTGTATATTAGGATATAAAAATTCCTGTAAGCATGTTATTTCAAATTTTTATTCCTACCTATTTATATTTACTGCTAAATTGTTTAATCTGTTAAAAATTTAAGTTGGGGGGGGGGGATGAAAAA
>JXCR01139007.1:154395-182364 GCA_002079205.1 Phalaenopsis hybrid cultivar | reverse complement strand
CAAATGTGATACAAGTGAATTTGATTTTAAAAGAAAAATGATTATGTATATGAAGTTATATTAGGGAAGTAAAATTTGATTTTAGAAATGAGCAAGAAAATTTAGTTAAAATTCTGAGTAATGAAGAAAAACTTTCAATTAAAAATTTTTTAGTGTAGAAAATGTTAAATATAGTGTAACTCTCTTTAGTAAAAAAAATTGTATTTATGAAAAATTTAGAAATTTAGACTTTTATTTTTAATACTTAAATTTCTTTTGTTAAAAATAATTTTCAAAACTAGTATTATACTTTTAAGTAAAAGATTTAGTAATTCTATCCAGATATAGTAATCCTTGCTTGAAAAAGAAAAAGAAAAAGAAAAAGAAGAAAGAAAAAAGTAAGAGATGAGAAGCTTGAGGATTAGTGCCTAATCAAAATTTGTTCCACATTTGATCTTTTTAAAGTATAAGACTTGAGAAACTCTTAAGCTTAAGGATATAATATAGTAAGTAAAATTATTCTTGATAAAAATTTTTAAGTGGAGATAATAAAAGGACTAAATTCTAAATTTGGAAAATCTACATATACTTTTGAATTAGATAGGAACTCATATTTTCATCTTTCTTAACATTAAAAATTTCTAAACTTTAATTTGGTCTCATTTATTGAGTATTTTTTCTAAATTAGACTACTATATTTCTAAATCTAAACTTTAGTAACTCTTAAAGAAACTCATATACATATCATAATTATTTAGTTTTTAAAGATTGAATTATCACTTGAGGACAAATAATATTTTGAGTTTGAGAGATTTTGATACACCTAAAATATATAGTGTTTTTAGACGCATTTTTATACCTATTTTTGAGATATTGCGCTTTAATGGAAGATATTTGTGTGTTTTTCTTTCAGGTACAAGTAAAGAGTTGAAAAAGGCTAAAAGGAGTGAAAAAGGATCAAATTTGGAGAAAAAATGTGAAATTTGTGCAAAAGTGTTTTGGCACCTAAGCGCCAAATCTGACACTTAAGCGCCGGTGAAACAGAGATGGTCGCACCAAAGCGCCAGAGGCCCCGTACTTAAGCTCCAGAGGCAGTTATTTGGTGGTTTTCTTCATTTAGCTAAATTTTGAAAAGACATTTGAGGCACCTATTGGCTAAAAAGGGTGGTTATGACCACTAAGAACAAAAATATTATTAAAAGACTTGTGAAAGGAGGCATCCCTTGGAGAATACATAGAATTTGGAAACATTTTGAAGAATTTCCAAGGCGCCTCTTAGGAAATTTATAAAAGAAGGAAGTTGAGACATTTGAAGGGGTGCTTGAAAGTTCTGAAAAGAGTTTGAAGAGGAGGAGTCCTGAGGAGTTTTGAGGATAGTTTTGAAGAGATTTTTAGGCACCACACAAATTTACTTTATCCTTTTTGTTTTAAGTTTATTTTGAGAGTGTTGTAAAAGAGAAGAGATTCAAAGGAACTTTAAGAATTTTGTGGAGAATTTGAGATAAGTTTTTATCTTTTATTTTGAACTACTTTTGGTTTTAATCGAGCCTTCTTATTGGTTTGACAATGATTTCTACTTTTAAACTAGAGTGTGGTTTTGTTTTCTCCATGGATTCTAAGTAGATTTCTTTATCTTTCTCCTTAAAATGATAAGTAATTAAAGTGTTAGATGGAAGTTGTGGCATGAGGTTATATGAATGAGAATGTTATCCATATGATTTAGTGCAAATAAATAAAGAAATAATCTTTGAAGGGTGTAGAGTTAGAGGACATTAAAGTGATAGGTTAAATCCCCCAACTAGGTTTATTGTTTTAGGTTTTGATATGAGATGTTAGCCCCCAGGTGGAGGGAATCGAGGGAACTTTAGAGTGAGAGCTGATATCTTCCATGCCTAGCCAGTCTTCAGAATTATTCAAACTTTAAATTAGCCAATGTTATTTATAACATTTCTAGTAAGGGTAACAAATATAATTTCTCCTATTTGGCACAACACAACTAGCATACTTCCACAACAGAATTCCTACACTTATTACCGATTCATGATAAGCAGAAATGTATTTTCATATCAAGTGATTTTCTTTTACATAAACTCAAGTTATCTTTAGAAGCTTTACTATTTTGTCAAAATATCAAAAATACTAAAAAAATTTGAATTTTAATACTGTGAAAACATCTATAGTTTATGTAATTGTCTTTTTAGAATAGAAAGTTTGTTGTACAATAGTGCATATTGCATAATTTCCCTATGGGTTTGATATTCAAGTCTTAATCAAAAAGTCATATATTACTTGATAATGATACATATACTTGCGTAGTATCCTAATATATAAATTAAAGAGTTAAATTCTTATTTTCTTTATGATCAAGTTTTGGTTATGTTACAAAGTAAGGAAATACAAGTGAAAATTATAATTGAATTCATTGCTATACTGCTGTATATAAATAGTCGGAATCAGAGCCCTAAGTGGCCAAAACCCAAAATTGAACCTCCCTGACTTGGTTCATGATCCCGAACTTACTTATATGCAACATTATAACAATAATTCTGATTATATTTTTCACATATATTTCTTTGTTTCATAACAAAACTAAAAGCTTGATCTTGAAGAAAAATAAAAATTTAATTTTTAATTTATATATATTGAGATACTACGCAAGTATACGTATCGTTATCAAGTATACATGACTTTTTGATTAACACTTGAGTATCGAACCCACAGGGAAGATATGCAATATGCACTTTTTGTAAAACTTTCTATTTTTAAAAAGGCAATTATTTAAACTAAAGACATTTTCACAGTAAAGAAAGATTAAATATTTTTAGTAATTTTAATATTTTGACAAAAAAGAACAAACTTAAAAAGATAACTTGAGTTTTGTAGAAGAAAAGCACTAAATGTGAAAATATCTTTCTCCTTATCATGAATCAGTAATAAGTATAGGAATTATGTTGTGGAATTATACATATTGTGTTATGCCAAATAGTAACAATAATATTCTTTACCCTTACTAGAGATGCTATAAAGAACATGGCTAATTTAAAGTTTGAATAGTTCTGAAGACCAGCTAGGTAGGGAAGATACTAGCTCTCACTCTAAAGTTCCCTCGATTCCCTCCTTAAAGTTTGAATAGTTCTGAAGACCGGCTAGGCAGGGAAGATACTAGCTCTCACTCTAGAGCAAAGTTTGAATAGTTCTGAAGACCGGCTAGGCAGGGAAGATACTAGCTCTCACTCCAGAGTTAATAGTTCTGAAGACCGGCTAGGCAGGGAAGATACTAGCTCTCACTCTAGAGTTCCATCGATTTCTNACATTCTCATTCATACAACCTCATGTGATTCTTTCCAATTGTTGACTGAGAAAATACCAGCCCGATTCTTACATGTTCTCACAACAAATTTTAACATCTGGATTGACCAAATCAAGAAGTAAATGAAGTACATGGATTTAAATCATCACAACTTCTTCCAACATTAAAGATCAATACTCTCCACAAATTCCATCCAACACTTAATTACTTATCATTTTAGGAAGAAAGACAAAGAAAGCTACTCAGAATCCAAGGAGAAAACAAAACCACACTTTAATTTAAAAATAGAAATCATTGTCAAACCAACAACAAGTCTCAATTGAAACCAAAAGTAGTCTAAAACAAAAGATAAAAACTTATCTCAAGTCCTCCACCAAACTCTTGAAGTTCCTTTGAATCTCTTCTCTTTTACAACACTCTCAATATAAAACTAAAATAAAAAGGATAAATATGTGGTGCTTGAAAATCTCTCCAACTAACTCCCCAATTTTATAAATTTTAAAACTTTTCCAGTACTTTCAAGACCCCTTTCAAAGTCTCAATCTTCCTTCTTTTATAATTCTCCAAAAGGTACCTTGGTATCTCTTCAAAATGTGTCTTGATTCAATGTATTTCCCCAATAGACGCATCCTTTCACAATAATTTTTGTTCATGATTGTTGTAACCACATATTAAGCCAATAGGTACCTCAAAATCCTCTTCAAAATTCATAAAAACCGAATTTACTCATCAAATAACTACCACTGGCACTTAAGCGTGAGACCTCTTGCGCTTAGGCGTGGTCTTCTCTGTTTAACCGGCGCTTAGACACCAAAACACTTTTACATAATTTTCACATATTTGCTCCAAATTTGATCCTTTTTCACTTTTTTAAGCATTTTTTTACCTTTTTACTTGTACCTGAAAGAAAAACACAAAAATACCTTCCATTAAAGCTCGATTTCTCAAAAATAGGTATAAAAATGTGTCTAAAAATACTATATGTTTTAGGCGTATCAGCTCACTCCCATTGGCCATTACAACCTTTCTTCCCTCCACCTCAGCAAGCTTTAGCACCCAACTCCAAGCACTGAGCTCCACCAGGCAGCCATGGCTTTAAATGGACCTCTCCACAACCAAGGAAGAAAGTGCTTGGAACCTTAAGGAAACTCTGCCAAAATCTCACAAGAGCTTCTCCAAACCATCCCAAGTGCAATCCCCTTGCTCCCAACCATTGATAGCCACCCCTTAGAGCCAATTTCTCTACTGAAATTTGCCCTAAAATCAGGACAGATCCCTCCACTCCACCACATTACACAAAACTTCAATTAATTGTGCACACACCATCCCCACAGTGAAAGAAGTTGATTCCCCACAAAAGCTCCCTCTAATACAACCTCTAACCTAGCTCTAGATCAACATCTGAAATCGAGTTTGATCGATATCATACTTAGGTAGTTTACCAAGGCTTGGGACTTCATCAGGAGGTTCGTTGGACCCAATCGAAGCTACTAAAACCATCAGATTGAGGCCTCCCCTCTCAGACAAAGGTATTCAGCTCCAACCCTAGCCTGAGCTTATTTTGATTCTCCATTTGTAATGGCTTGATTTCATACTTGATTAACCATATAGATGTGTTTGTCTTGAGTAGATGAAGGTTTAAAAACAAACCCTATGCAATTTGGTTGAGTCTAGACTAAGATATTAAGATTTTAGTGTGAACGAATTACGAGTTAGGTCACTTGGGGACGATAATGGAGAGCCATCCGATCGCGCGTGTATCCAACCAGCGGAGGAGATCAAGCTGGACGAGTGGATGGTGAGTGAACCACGCGCCATGTGGCAGCTGAAGTGGATGGCAGCGTCGAATGAGAGCACGCCACGTGTGATTTCGGAACCACTGATAGGATGAGTTGGCGCCGCGCTGGATAAATAGAAAAATAGGGATTTTTGAATTATTTGAAATACCTAAACTTCAAAAATCCATATCTTTTTATAAAAAAAATCATAAAAAAATACCTACTTACTCAGTGAACAGAGAAAAATAATGTGGACTAAAAATAAAAATTATTTAGCAAACATATGATTTTTAATGAATTAAATACCCTATGTGGTATTTTAATTCTCCATGATTAAATATTGCACACCATGGCTTAAAATTTTGAGGGTTCATTCCCCGTCATAGAGGCCATGTCTTCTCATTTTTTCAAGGCCAGGGGATATCTCTATGCATCTATCCCTAATTTTTAAGCTAGAGTGACCATTTTGGCTTATTTTAATTGCATAAATCAAAATATCACTAGGAAAATTATGAGAATAATTTTGTAGGTTTCTTGTTATCAGAGAAGTCTAGAAAAAATATTTTGATTCTTTGAATTTCCTTGTAAATTTCTATATTTAATTAAGTGTAAATATTTTGAATTAATTTATGTAAAATAAATACTTATCAAAATTTGATAAAATAAATCCCACAATGTTTATAAAAATCATATTTATCCATTGTAAAAATTTAAAAATTATTTGACTAAGTCCAAGCACCAAAGTTGATTTTCTAAAAGATCTTGTATTTTTGTATAAAAATAATTATAATAAATTAAATACACTTGGAAAAATTTTAAAAAGTGATTTTTTAAGTTCCCTGTGATCAAGGAAACTTAGGAAAAATAAAAATTATTTTTGGTAAAATACTTGATTTTTGAGCCTTCTTTTAAATTTAAAATAATTAAAATAATTGAAAATTCCAAAATATTTCAAAATGTACCTAATTGTTCTCTAGTCACTTGAGACTCATTAAAATATTTTTCCTAATTTCCTATAAATTAAAAATAATTTTGAAAGGCTTAAAGAGGAATTTTCCCCATTTTTATTAAAATATTTATAATAAATTATTTCAAAACATCATGAAATTTTGCCTAAGTATTTCTTTGACCTAAGAAAACCTTTAGCCATTTTCTCATAAATAAAAACTTTATTTTGGAAAGTTAAAGAAATCAATGTTTGAAAATCCTATTTTCTGAATTTAAATAATTTAATTAAATTAAATTATGAAAGGTCCACATAGTCTCCTCTAAACATTATAATTACCTCATGGATATGACCCTCTAAACCCTCAAAGTCATTTGGGTTGTGTTTAATGAGTTATGAGGTGAAGTGCCCCAAGGGCAAAATAGTCATTTTAGTCTGTGGTGCATTAATTAAAATTTAGGATTAACCAAGGGAGAATGGGTAATTTTGATCTTAATAAATATATTTGAATGATTGAAATACAATGGGATTAAAAGGTAGAAACCCACTCACCACCCTTGCACAACATCAACAAAATCATAATCCTCCTAATTTTTATGACTCAAAAGTCAACTTAGATCAAATGATTCTTAAGTAATGGGCTTAAGTCGGAAAGATGAAAATTTACTTTTCTTAAGCTCAAAGTTGAGGATGATTTGACCCTTTGATAAGAATACATATCACTAAAATCAAAATTTTGATAATCACCATTTCACCTATTATGATTATTAAAGGCTTAGTAGTGACCTAGGCTCGATGTCTAAACTCGATTGATCCGATTTAGAAGATAACATAATTAGTGATTAACATCATTAAACACTACAAGCTTGACTTTAACTGCGGGCACCATAATCTTAAATATCTTAAATTACCTAAACTTGTCTTAGGGGCACCTACTCACATAATCCTTAAACGAAACATTAATTGACTAATCGGGTATCCTATCCTTGGGATAATTAAATTGTTAAGTTTCACTGAGCGACGGGGTAGTCACACTCTAGCCTCGGATGATTAATAGAATGATATGATAAGTCCAAAATGAACTCGGAATATTTCAAGAGATCTTCAAAATGACCGAGGGGCATGCCTCGAGCACTTTGAAATCTATTGGACTTTTTGAAGGGCAAATTGGAATTACCATATTTTTGTTCTAAAGTTATCCACTAGGATCTTCCAGGATCCAAAAAAATCATAGCCTGGGGTTTGGTAGCTAAACCTTCATCCACTCTTGCAATTTAAATTCCTTGCAATATTATCTACATGTCTTGCAATTACTGACCTTTTAGGTGGTGGAACGAGAAGGCTCGTCAGGTACGCTTTTATAGTTTACAGTATCATCTTTTCTTACTGTATTTATTTTTATACTTATAAAACTTATATTTTAACAACGATGTCACCCTGCGTAAAAACCAAAACTGCTAGGATAGTCGTGAAACCAAAACCAAAACTAAAATCAACAATGATAAAATCCACTGCCACAACATTCAAAATATAAGACAACTCAAAATTTAATCACAAACATCACAAAACAACAATTTAACTAAATTAAGACGTCTCTATCGGGTGACCGAGTATCCCTCGGAGGAAGTAACCTATGGTTGCTAACGAGACTTCCCACGGTCAAAATGAAAGTATGAAACTCATTGAGTTGAGTTCAGTAAATTCATTTGGAGTAAGTGAATCCAATAGAAAATAATGACACCAGAACAAGAGAACCGTAGGATTCTAATCGGTTTTGCTCTAATTAACTTTAATATACCCCATAATATTTAAAGAACTATAAAATAAAGACATCTGATTTGACATTATAACCCGACACATTAGAAAACTTAAACTAGTCGCAACGAGGATCTTGGAACTAACATTATGGGCAGCATGACCATCTTCAACAGCAAGAGGATCTACAACAACATATCTTTCTTTAGAATTAAATAACAAGCCATAGGATTTTGAGGTTGTTTACTTATGCAACATAAATCCTCAACTTTTCTTTAGGCTTTTGTATAGCCTTGTTGTATAATATAAGCCCTAACTCATCTTAGAATTTTGAGGTTGTCGTCCGTCACAACCTAAATCCTCACATTTTTCAAGTTATTTGTGTGATCGTTTCACATAAATATAAGCCCTAAACAAATAAAATTGACAAATTGAAACATTCAAATACTTCTCTCTAAATTGAAGCCAAACATTATGATAGCTTGGGAAGTCACAGAGGTTCTCCTCCGGATCTATGACATCCCCCAGTTCTTCCTCCTTTGGATTCTACAAAAAAATGTTCCAAATTTGAATCATTCCCCTTTTACACCTCTATGTCTGATCTCATTGAAAAGTCCTATCCTTTTGACCTCTTTGAAAGTAATATTTCCTATTTTTTATCGAGAGTTTCTTAGGTGACTTTGGTTATCTAAGATGTAATTAACTATAGTGACTTGCCCTTATAGGAAGCTTTTCCAAACTCAACTTAATATAAACCCTACTTAATTCTTTATATTAAATAAGGAAACTTGTCGGCAAATAAAAAATGATTTCGCAGACCAAACGAACGTCATATATTTCTTAGGTCCTCATCCTCAAGTCTTGTGTTTATCTTTTGAGATATTTACAAGATTTGAGGTATAATGTTGTTTTATTTAAATTGTGNTTTTCTAAACTATATATATAAGTAAATTAAACGCTTTTCCGAAGCGGGCGACGAGATTCCAATTTCGACGGCCGATAGCTTCCAACAGGCAACTCCACACTCAAAATAGTGTCGAAAAAAATATTTTACATTTCTCGAGACTGAGTTTAGGTCAAAGTGGACCTTAATTTTTTTTTAAATATGGTTGCAACCACAGTCAAGAATAATATTTGGTTACTTGCTAATTACTATTTTTGAATTGGTTGTCCCTTAATAACGAAATTTTCCACATGAGCTTATAAGCAGCTCATATGATGAATCTTGAAGAGTTCTACATCCTGATCCAAATGAAGAAGAGCTCAATATAATGAGGGGGCACTAAGGAACCCTCTTTTCTATGAAGGTTGCCTTAAAGTTTGGAAGGGATTATCAAAGACTTGATGTCTGAATGAGATGTGTGATGACTATCTTATCACATATGTGCTCAAGATGTTAACATAAACAACCTTTCAATACTGCAGTAAGGTTTTCCCTAGCCTGGAAGTAGATTTCATAGATGTTGTGTTTGAATAAGATGTATGAAGACTATCCCACAATAATTGTGCCCAAGACGTTAACACAAAGGATCTTTTGAGATTGCAGTGAAGGTTTCCCCCCACATCAAAGAATGGAAAAAATGATATTCAAGAGGTGCAAATGAGTTTTCTTCACTGGCTGGATGATATATATTATCACAGAATGAAGTAAGAGCTCAAAATCTTAGACTTAAAGACTGTGTCGAATGAGACTTCACTTCTTATAGATAGTATAAAACTAATGAGTACAATTCAAAATAGTAAATTGATTATTTAACATCTTGACATTACACAAAAATTAACCATTCACTCATGTAATTAAAATGAAAGATAGAAACACCATAAGTTTTCTACATGGAAAACTTTAAAAAAGAGAAAAAATCACAATTCCTAGCCTAGTTAAAAATTTTAACTATGTAATGATACGTACATAAGTCCACTCATCTCCTAAGTTAGGGAAGATGGAATTAAAAAGTTAATTCATGATTTTGTCTAAGCAAGAATAACTGTAATGGCCAGTGAAGACCTTAGTTGATTATTGTGGGGATAGTATTCTGTGGTGAGTATTGTAGAGGTTGACTTTTGTACCAACTTATCGTAGAGGACATGGTTGAAATCCATGATAGTAGTTGACCATGTGGTTTGTAGTTGGTTGCTTTAAAAACAATGGCTGACCACAGAGGTCGTAATAGAGAGCTGCAAGAGTTATGAGCCATATTGACAGTAATTGGTCACATTAGTTGTAGTGGTGAGTTACAATAATGTCCTTAGGAAATAGAGGTTAGAGTTCGAGGGTGCAAAAGTTTTAAATCACCTAGGTCAGAGTTGGTAACATAGGTCGTAGTGAAGAGTTGTAAGGATATCCATAGGCTATAGAGACCAGGATTGGAAGTTGCATGAATTATGATAATGTTAGTAGGACATAAGGGTTAGAGTTGGGCGCTGCATGAGCTATGATAACCTCCGTAGGTCGCAACAACTAGAGTTGGGAGCTGCATGAGTTGTAACAATGTATGTAGGCCACAAAGACTAGAGTTGGGAGCTGTATAAATAGTCATAATGTTTCATAGGCTACAAATGTTAGAGTTGGGCGTTGTACAAGTTATGATAACATCCATATGCCATAGAGGCTAAAGTTAAAAGTTGCATTAGCAGTGACAACGTCTATAGGGAACATAAGCTTGAGCTAGGAGCTACACAAGCTATGAAAACATCCATGGGTCATAGAGGATAGAGTTTAGAGTTGTATAAGCTGTGATAACATTCGTTGGAAACATAGGCCAGAGTTCACAGGCTGTGATAATGTTCATAAGCCACAAAGTTTTAAGTCAGAAACTAGACAAGTTGTGATAACATCCACGGGGCATAGATGTTAAAGTTGGGAGTTGTAAGAGACATGATAATGTCTGTAGACCATAAAGTTTAAATTTGGGTGCCGCTCGAGCTATGATAACATCCATAGGCTGTAAAAGCCAAAATTTGGGGCACTATGGACCACATAGCTCATAATGGCGAGCTAAAAGGAGAGAGCTTTAAGTTTATAGAAATGGTCACTATATTTTAATTACAATGGTTGTAAACAGTTATTACGAGGAGTTGCATCATACCTATGACACATTTGTTACACCATTTTCTGGGCATGTTGGTACTCTATCTTTAAGTTGTATTGTTACACCGTTTTCTAGGCACGTTGTTACACTATGACACATTCGGTGTGCATTGTTAAACCCTCTTCAAGGTGTGTTGTCTCTTCCTCTTTGGGATACATCATTACATGGTCTTTGGGCCATGTTATTTCACCATCTTTTAGGCATGTTTTTGTAGTATCATCAGGGTGCGCTATTAATTTGACTTTGGAGTGTATTATTGCACCGCATTCGTGGTGTGTTGTTACACAAACTTGAAGGTGCGTTGTTGCACCATCTTTGGTGTTTTATTGCAAAATCTCTATGACATATTATTACACTGTCTTTGACGGGATGCACAGCTCTACAAGATGCCTCATTACTCTATAATATATGTCAGGACTGTGTAACATACATCATCATTTGCAAGGAGTTTGTTGCCATGTGTAGGCATGACCAAAGGTGGTTTGCGAGTGGTGGTGAAAGGTGGCTGGTGAATGGTGGCCGATGATGGCTAGTGTTTGGTGGCTGACGGTGGCCGGCGAGCGGTGGTCGATATTGGTTGGCGGCTGCAAGAGCGTTTAGCATTCAATGAATCTACTATGTAGAAATGAGACTGAGCTTCAACTCTTTCTTCTCATAATCCTTCTTCATGCCTAACTCTGAGTCTCTTCTCAAGAGTGGGATAAAAACTTATTTATCAAGTTTGGGAGGGGCCTCCTTGCAAAAAAGAAAGAATCTGGACCCCACCTTCGGATGATTCGGAGAGGTTCCCTCGATCAGATGATTTTTTATGAAAATTTTATTGCCTTAACCATGTCAGAATTGTGTGTTATTGGGCTTGTTAGATTTTTCTTTTTGAAATGATCAATTTAACTATAAGCTTATTAGATTTGAAATCTATTTGACCTTCCAATTGAGCATTAGAAGCTTTTGAAAATAACTTAACGACTTGATATGGGCTTGATTTGACTAGGATGATACCAACTTATGTGTCATTGTTTTTGTCTTGCCAAGCTGGTTAATTTGTTTATAAGTTTACTGTAATGGGAGTTCCAGATGACTTTAGATAAGATTTGAATGTTCTTCATTAAACATGTTGGCTTGAGATTCATGCCTGATGATACCGATTAATTGTTGTCTTATCAGTTCTCTAAGGGATCATTTGTTTTGCTAAAAATACAAAGCAATATAAAAGGTTTACAGAGTACTATGATAATAATGTATTTGAAATATTTTCAAGTTGTTTTTTACACTATAAAAGAAACATAGAACTTTATATTTTTTTTGTTTGGTTTGAAGTTGATAGAAAATAATATATTTACTTAGGCAAAGAGCAGCAGACGACAACTGATAGTTGACAATGGGTGGGAGACGGCGGCTGACAGAGGGCGGAAGCAAGCATAGGGTGGCATGCAGGTGGCGGGTGAGTAGGTGGCGAGCAGGTGGTGGGCAGCGAGCGGGCAGCAAACGGGTGGTGGGCCAGGTGGTAGCGACTGGTAGCTGGTAGCAGGTGGTAGCGACTGGTAGCTGGTAGCAGGGCGCAGCGACGACGAGCGATGAGTGGGTTGTGGAGTGTATGCAGGCGGCGGGCGGCGGGGGTGCGGACGACGCGCAAGCAACGACGAGCTGCCACGACGGGTGCTGACGGCTGGCGGCAGCGGCCGGTGGTCTATAACATTTTACCTAAATGATGTAATACAAATTCAACCAAATCGGCTGAATCAAAATTCAACTAAAACGAATTACAACGTAAACTTCAAATTCATTATAACTTTATATTGTATTTATAAATTTTCACACCAAATATAGAAAATTTTCAAATCCCTGCAAAAGATTTACAGTACACCACTAATTTACTCAACCAAACGGTCCCTAAAACAACACAAAAATCCATTAGAGTTTGTCACGATAGGTTAATGGAAAGATTGCCTTTTTTTATACTGTATTTAAATAATTAAAGATGTAAAAATTCATTCAAGGTTGAAGTTTCTTCTGAATATAATCCGCAATAACAAATTTGCAACAAAATTTTAAACCTATTATTACCTATAAATATAACTAAGATATATTAGCACTTAACCAGATCACCTCATTCAAATTTTAAATTTTGTACTCCAATTATCGGAACAATGTTACCAAACAGTTTAAAAACGGGAAATCGATTTATAGAAGGCATGCTTATGATAAAACATGCGAATTCCCTGCTTATTCCCTTTATTAATCTTCATATAGAAGCTTGGTCATGCAATTATAGCGTGTATAGATTCTTTACCGAAAGTTGCTTTTAATAAGGTACAAGTTGTTTTCATTTTTAAGTGGAACTACATATGAGACAACAAATTAAAAGTTTGATTGATTCCAAAAAGAAAGAAAAAAAAAAAAAAAAAGACAAATCCATATTATACACATTAAGAACAAAACTTCCCTTTAATTTCTCTAAACTTTGGCTTCTCAACCTTCATATGAAATCACTCATATCTAACAAGTCAGGAATCTGGAAATCAAGACTGCTGCAATAAGTATCTTTTTCATCTTCTTTACTGCTGTGAACGTTTGTAGTAGAAGAGTTGTTCAAGGTAACGCTGGACGCAGACGTCGATATTACAGAATCAAAATTGCTGCGTAGCTTCTGGTAGCTAGGATTTTCAGCATTGGATGCCTCGTATAATAAACTAGACATTGATTGCTCCATATTCTCATAGCTATAGTTGTTTTTATTATTATTAGCCACCAAACTTTCACCTAAATTGCTGGAGCTCGCTTCGTTGTATCGCCATTGACTATCATTGCTCATTTGAATCGGATTATATATTAAAGATGAAGGAAGCTGCGGCGTAATNAACCTGCCACAAGCGGGCTGTGGCGACAGTTGGCCTATAATATTTTACATGAATGATGTAATTCAAATTCATCCAAATTGGTTGAAATCAATATTCAGTCAAAACGAACTACAATATAAACTTCAAATTTATATAGTATTTATAAATTTTCACACCAAATATAGAAAATTTTCAAATCCCTGCAAAAGATTTACAGTACAACACTAATTTACTCAGCCAAACGGTCCCTAAAACAACACAATAATCCATTAAAGTTGCTCACGGTAGGTTAATGGAAAGATTACCTTCTTTGTACTGTATTTATATGATTAAAGATGTAAAATTTCATTCAAGGTTAAAGTTTTTTCTGAATATAACCCGCAATAACAAAGTTGTAACAAAATTTTAAACCTATAATCACCTATAAAGATAATTAAGACAAATTAGCACTTAGCCAAATTACTTTATTTAAATGTTGTGCGCTCCAATTATCGGACACATAAAAACGGGAAATCGATTTATGGAAGGCATGCTTATGATTAAACATGCGAATTCCTTGCTTATTCCCTTTATTAATCTTTCATATAGAAGCTTGGTCATGCAATTATAGCGTGTAGCGATTCTTTACCGAAAGGTGCTATTTGGGTACTTATTTTTAATAAGGTACAAGTTGTTTTCATTTTTTGGTGGAACTAAATATGAGACAACAAATTAAAAGTTTGATTGATTCCAAAAAGAAAGAAGAAAAAAAAAAAAAGACAAATCCATATTATACACATTAAAAACAAAACTTCCTTTTAATTTCTCTAAACTTTGGCGTCTTAACCTTCATATGAAATCACTCATATCTAACAAGTCAGGAATCTGGAAATCAAGACTGCTGCAATATGTATCTTTTTCATCTTCCTTACTGCTTTGAACGTTTGTCGTAGAAGAGTTGTTCAAGGTCACGCTGGACGCAGACGTCGATATTACAGAATCAAGATTGCTGCATAGCTTCTGGTAGCTAGGATTTTCAGCATTGGATGCCTCATATAATAGACTAGACATTGATTGCTCCATATTCTCATAGCTATAATTATTTTTATTATTATTAGCCACCAAACTTTCACCTAAATTGCTGGAGCTCGCTTCGTTGTATCGCCATTGACTATCATTGCCCATTTGAATCGGATTATATATTAAAGATGACGGAAGCTGTGGCGTTATCGTTTGCCGATAAGTTGGCTGTGATTCATGAACCTGGTTGCGTTTTAAGAGATTTTGGTTTTGGTTTTGGGACTGCAGAAGATTGGCAGCAAGTCTCAGGAACTCGGCGTTCAGCTGAGCCGGTTGGTTGAAGAGCACGGCGTTGAGAAGAGAAGATNGAGATTTTGGTTTTGGTTTTGGGACTGCAGAAGATTGGCAGCAAGTCTCAGGAACTCGGCGTTCAGCTGAGCTGGTTGGTTGAAGAGCACGGCGTTGAGAAGAGAAGATAAGTTGAGGAGATCGAGCCGTGGCCTGTGTGTGACAGGGTCGATTCCCGATCGAAGAAGCCTCTTTCTGATATGAGTGTTCCAGTAATTCTTGATCTCATTGTCTGTTCTTCCTGGCAAGCGCGCAGCGATGGCTGACCATCTGAACAGTTAGCACAACATCTGTCAAGCTGCTAGAAGCATGAAAAATATGCATGATACATTTATATATTTAGGGTTGGTTTTTTACTTGTTGCCCAATACACTGTGGAGTTGGATGATGGTCTCCTCCTCTTCCAAAGAGAACCTTCCTCTCTTTATGTCTGGACGTAGATAGTTTGCCCATCGAAGCCTGCAGCTCTTCCCACATCGCGCCAGGCCTGGAAATTACATGGTCACTGAACTCAAACCTAGTTCTAATTACTGAGAAATAAGAAATTGGACTTGTAATTTCACGGTTGCCGGATAGAAAGTAATTTCAAATCTGTATACAAAATTAATTCAATATGTGGCCTGGCTATGTAGTAGCTGCACATATTGTGATGATATTGTAAGACATGTTCAACNAACCTAGTTCTAATTACTGAGAAATAAGAAATTGGACTTGTAATTTCACGGTTGTCGGATAGAAATTAATTTTTTTTCAAATCTGTATACAAAATTAATTCAATATGTGGCCTGGCTATGTAGTAGCTGCACATATTGCCATGATATTGTAAGATATGTTCAAATAAACATTTGTTGGCAAATTGAAGGTTTTTATTTATAGCAGAATTATAGTTAACGAAAAAATTAACAATAATGAATACCTGCATTTTTGGGGAGGGTACGCCAGGTGCCATGGCCATGCTTCTGTATGTAGTCGATGAGTTTCTGGTCCTCCTCTGGCGTCCATGGACCTTTCTTTAAACCGTTCTTATCGCAGCAAGGAACTCTTCCCATATCTCTAGATTTAGGCTTCGGTTCTCGAGCTTTTAGAAGAGGAAACTGAGGTAGAATGGAAGAGAAGTTAAGATGAATATGGGCATAAATAAGTGCTGGATGANTTCTTATCGCAGCAAGGAACTCTTCCCATATATCCAGACTCAGGCTTCGCTTCTCGAGCTTTTAGAATAGGAAACTGAGGTAGAATGGAAGAGAAGTTAAGATGAATATGGGCATAAATAAGTGCTGGAAGGAGAAGAGGAAGGAGAAGTCAAAGGGAGTTGGTTTGGTTCTTTGCTCATCAATAAAGTAACGTGGCCCACCATTTGTGGGTTAATTGTAAAACAATGTATTGCGCGCCAGATATTCAACGGCCAAAAAGCATATATTAAGCTTGCGGAAGCTGCAGTATGCGAGTACGCAGGGAAGAAGGCTCTGGAAAGCTTTCCCACTGTGTTAGAGTTGACTCGTGGAGGCCACGCAACCAATAGAATGACGTGAGGTGATTGTTTGTAGGCCCAGCTTATGGACCAATAGGGCTTTGTTTTTTTTTTCCTGGAAAATTTACGTATCTAACAAATAGGGGTGTAAATNCTAAAATTAATTATTTTAGTGATTTAGTGTTTGTAAAATTTAAGTGCATTTTAAATGACTTGACCCATGAAAGTATTTCCAAAGGTTTTTCTAGTCATGGTGGACCTTCCAAAAATTTCTTAGGATTTTCTAATCAATATGCTAATTTTCATGATTATTTTAAAGAAATAATATGGAATAACTTGAAAAATATGGATCTTTGTATAGGGACCTTCTCTGACTTTGGAAAAATCAGAGGATATCTCCCTTGACAGATGCTACAACACGCCAAAATTTTAGGCCAAGGTGATGTGCCAATATGCATGGAGAATCAAATGATTCAAGACAGTGTTTAATTAATTAAAAATAAAATATGCATAAAATGGTCTTAAAATTTATTTCACATTGTTCTCCTCTATTCATTGAGCAAGAGGGTATTTTTATTTTATTTTTTTGATTTTTCTACATCAAAGTTAGGATTTTCTAAGTTAAGGGTATTTAAATAAATAAGAAAAAAGCCCTATTTATCTATTTAAACCGCGCGTGCTGACTAGATCCTAGGTAGCTCCAAAGGCATGCGTGGCGCGCTCTGGTTGGATGTCGCTGTCTACGTAGCTTGCTGACTCGGCTCGCTGTTTATGTCCTGAAGCGCTGTCCGACTCGATCTCCCCCGTCCATTTGATACACGCTTGATCAAATGACTCCTCGCATCATCCCCGATAGAATGATCCCGTGCCCGTCCACACTAAAACCCTAAGATCTCAGCCTAGACTCAACTAAATCACTTTGAGTTTGATCCTATGGACTCGTCTAAGTAAGATGAACACATCCATATGGTTAATGTACCATGAAATCAAGCCTAAGTAGATGGAGAATCAAAATAAGCTCGGAAGGAGGAGAAGTTTTATACCTTTGCTTTGAGAAGGGAGGCTTCAATTAGAGGTGCTCAACACGTTTATCAGGGTCCAAGGAGGCTAGGGATTGAGTCTCTGGTCTTGGTGTAAGGCCTAGGTATGAATTCGACCAAGCTTAATTTCAGGTGTTGGTCTAGAGCTATGGTGGAGGCTATTTCAGAGGGTAATTTGATGGGGCTTTGTCTTCTCTTGCTGTTGTGAAAGTGTGGGCACAAGAAATTGAAGTTTGGTGGAGTGTGGAGGTATGTTGGGTTCTATCCTAGTTTGCGGCAGGGTTTCAAGTTCAAAATTGAGCTCCGGCAATGGGAATGGGTGAGGGAAAATAGTTGGAATGCACTGAGGGGATCTTGGGGAAGCTCTGTGTGAAGTTTGGAGAGGCCTCTCTAAGAAAATTTCAGCACACCTCCCATGGCCATGGGAGGTGAGTTTTTTATAAAAATGGCCATGGGNTGGTATTAATGTAAATATCAATGTTTAGGCGTTAGATCCGTAAATAGATAGGAATTGTGGGGAATGTATGTCAATCTTCCTAAAATTTTTTTCCATCATTATTTTAACAGAACATCAGAGGCCCTGTTATTGGATTGGTTTACTGGGCTCCTGAACAGCATTTCTTGGTATTCTTCAACCGATTAAGGCTTCCAGACTAGATCATTTCTGGAAACCAAAGAGAAACAGCCTGCTCATCTCAAGTTTGAAGGTAATTTGTTTCTTCCCAGTTTTCCTGTTGGGAATGCAATATGATTATTCAAACTATGATGATTGTTGAAACGTTTAAAATAACGATTCGTAGTCGCTAATTGCGTAACTTCTCTGACATTGACAGTGACGTGTTTCGGCTCGCCGAATGAGGATAGTTTGTGCTAAAATAAAGTGTTATAAATGTATTTACATATCCGATACCTAAGCATTCATATTTACATGCATACCACTCAAATATTTAACATCAAATAAAAAATACCACGATCACTATCTTTTAAGTGAAATACGTATTTTCATATGTTGGTTCATGACACCAAGTTGTTATAAATGTAAACTGCAAACTTTATATATTAAATTTACATAAGAATTGCGCGGTATACATGTAAACTTCCCTAAATTTGGTTTTTCAGCTGAATTGAAATTTGCTTCTTAAGTTCGAGATGCGGATTCGCAATAACAGATCTTAAACTAGACTGTATCTTCTCTAGATCTTCGGGTGGTTTTTTCCCCTTCTATGCAGTCATTCTCGGATCTTTTCAGGTATAAATGGCTTCTTCTATGCACAATGTTTACTCGCTTGCTCAGAGATACTCTTCCAAACAACTTATGTCATGAAATGTAAAGTAATCTTACTGTATTTGATCATAATATTTAGAGAAATTCTTTACTTTTTGCTTTAAATATTTACATATATACCACTCAATTCCTACATATGTACATATTAAACACTTAGAACTTCAATCTTTACAATATGCCGCCTCGCTTTTGCATGAATAGGTGTATTTCGCTTTTTAGATGTCAAAATTCTGATGTTTTTGTTGTGATATCAAAGAAATTGGGTGGTATAAATATAAAAAAGTAAAATTTAGGTGTTAAATATGTAAATATATAGCAATTTTGTGGTATGTATGTAAATGCCCCTTATTATTAATGTTATCTTTATTATTGTTTTTAAAATCCATCTAGTGCATTGGAATCTTTATGCATGTTTGATTAGGCAACAGATTGAAGGGTGTTTGTTCTGTTTTTTGATCTTGTCAGATGTCAGCATTATTACATATTTAAGGCGTATGTAAATTTTCATATTTAATGTTGTCAAAATGACTTTTTATTCGCGAGCAACTCATTTTCGGCTCGTTAAGCAGGCAAGATGAACACGAATAAATTTTTTTATGTTTGAAATATAAACGAGCCGAACATGAGTATTGGTATTTTTAAAAGAGTCAAATACGAGTTGAGCACGGGCTCGCTCATGTTCGGCTCGTTTACACCCTAAACTATAATAAAACATTGATTAAGCTTAAATCTGTTATTTAAATAGCGGTATTTTACGTAATAGAAGGATCCATTTTATTGTTTGAAATTAGAAATGTATTTATTGATTTTTTAATTAAAATAATTATAGGTATTTAATTTTATTTATTATTATTATTATTATTTATTTATTGCATATAAAAACATCATTTTAGGGGATAGAAATCTTAGTTAAGATATTTGAATTGAAAATTTGCGCAGTTGCAATTACTCCCAATAAAAAATGTTACTTTCATATCATTGATATCGAAGCCTCATGGATAGTAAATTATATATATATATATATATATATATATATATATGTATGTATGTATAGAGAGAGAGAGAGAGAGAGAGAGAGAGAGAGATAATGTGTGTGAGAATGTTGAATTGAAGCTAGAGAAAGTGAGAAAAACAAGCAGGAGGAGACAAAGAGAGAGGAAACATAACAAATATTGACAAAGAGAAAAGGGAATTAATATTCTTTTAACTATAAGGCCATCAGTTTATAGGATTTACTAATTCTGGGATTTTCGCNTAGAGAAAGTGAGAAAAACAAGCAGGAGGAGACAAAGAGAGAGGAAACATAACAAATATTGACAAAGAGAAATGGGAATTAATATTCTTTTAACTATAAGGCCATCAGTTTATCGGATTTACTAATTCTGGGATTTTCGCGTCAAATCTGTGAAATACAGATTTGNCCACGACGGGGGCTCACGGCGGGCGGCGGCGGCCGGTGGGCTATAACATTTTACATAAATGATGTAATACAATTCAACCAAATCGGCTGAAATCAAAATTCAGCTAAAGCGAATTACAACGTAAACTTCAAATTCACTATAACTTTATATTGTATTTATAAATTTTCACACCAAGTATAGAAAATTTTCAAATCTCTGCAAAAGATTTACAGTACACCACTAATTTACTCAACCAAACGGTCCCTGAAACAACACAAAAATCCATTAGAGTTTTTCACGGTAGGTTAATCGAAAGATTGCCTTTTTTATACTGTATTTATATAATTAAAGATGTAAAAATTCATTCAAGGTTGAAGTTTCTTCCGAATATAATCCGCAATAACAAATTTGCAACAAAATTTTAAACCTATTATTACCTATAAAGATAACTAAGATATATTAGCACTTAACCAGATCACCTCATTTAAATTTTAAATTTTGTACTCCAATTATCGGAACAATGTTATCAAACAGTTAAAAAACGGGAAATCGATTTATAGAAGGCATGCTTATGATAAAACATGCGAATTCCTTGCTCTTATTCCCTTTATTAATCTTCATATAGAAGCTTGGTCATGCAATTATAGCGTGTAGCGATTCTTTACCGAAAGGTGCTATTTGGGTACTTATTTTTAACAAGGTACAAGTTGTTTTCATTTTTTCGTGGAACTACACATAAGACAACAAATTAAAAGCTTGATTGATTCCAAAAAGAAAGAAGAAAAAAAAAAGACAAATACATATTATACACATTAAGAACAAAACTTCCCNTTTGTTACAGAAGCACGTAGCGCACAACCAAACCACATCGCCCTACTCTTATTGGCCTGTGGTTGTTACTTCATACAATCTGCCACCTGATATGTGCATGACAACACATTTCTTCTTCTTGACACTGATTATACTTGGTCCCATTAACCTTAAAGGGAGGACACAAGTATATTTAAATCCATTGATTGATGAGTTACAGATTCTTTGAGAAAAGGTGTTATGACATACAATGTTTCCATGAAACATAATTTTCTGATGAAAGCAACATTAATGTGAACAAAAAGTTATTTTCTTGCCAATGGAATATTATCTGGGTGGAGTATCATGGGAAAGTTAGCCTCTTTATATTGCATGAATTCATCTAAGGCATTCATGCTTCAGCATGATAAGAAAAATTCACGGTTTGATTGTCACCATATGTTTATAGATGTTTAACATCCCTTCGATAGGAACATGACTGCATTTTGAAAGGAATACAATCGAGAAATGATTGCTACCTCAAAGAAAATATGGGGAAGATATACTGTAGATTGTTATTGACTTCTTAAAGATTATTATTTACCTTGAACTTTCTTCACATTATCCACCCAGGTTTGGTGTCACTCATAATTAGACAAAGTAATCAATTTATTGGGATCTGTCTTATTAGACATATAACATGATAAGAGCACAATCTTGTTGCCATGCATATAGAAAAAAAATATATATTTGATAACATCTTCAACACTATGATTAATGTTAACAAAAAAACTAAGGATAACATGAATGTTATACTTGATTTGAAGGAGATATGCAAATGACGGGAGTTTGAGATCCAAGCAAGTATTGATGGTAAGCTCATTAAGCCCAAAGAAAAATATTCCCTTACTTTTTCCCAACAAAGATTAATTTGTGAGTGGCTCTAATCACTAAGATCTTTGAGTGGTTATGCTTCAAATTTGAGTTGTTGTGTTGATGTGGATGCAAGAAAAATATTTGGAATGAAATGTCATGAATGCCCCATTTTTCTACAAAATTTGATGTCAACCAAATTAAGTGTTTTAGAGAAAAATACTTATTACATTGATTGGAATTAATATGTTCTACAGGGAACTATGTGCAACTCATTTAAAATTTGATGGCGTACGCCGGTTAGAAGAAAACATTTCTGTAACACTTTGTAAGCTTGAGAGAATATTTTAGCCTAACTTTTTCAACGCAATTGAGCATCTGGCTGTACATTTACCCCACGAGTCGTTAATTGGAGGTTTGGGATAGTATCACTGGATGTATCAATTTGAGAGGTAATTACTTTGCGACTAAGTAGTTAATCACTCATTTATAAAGAATACTGCCAATTTGTGCTAATAAACATATATTAGTTTAGATTTTTTGAATAAACTGAAGAGAACTGTGAAGAATAAGGCCCGACAAAAAATGATAAATATGTNATATATATATATAAGTAAATTAAACGCCTTTCCGAAGCGGGTGACGGGATTCCGATTCCGGTGGCCGACGGCTTCCAACGGGCAACTCCACACCCAAAATAGTGCCGAAAAAAATATTCTGCATTTCTCGAGACTGAGTTTAGGTCAAAGTGGACTTAATTTTTTTTAAATGTGGTTGCAACCACACTTAAGAATAATATTTGGTTACTTGCTAGTTACTATTTTTGAATTGTTTGTCCCTCAATAACGAAATTTTCCACATGTGCTTATAAGCAGCCCATATGATGAATCTTGAAGAGTTCTACATCCTGATCCAAGTGAAGAAGAGCTCAGTATGATGAGGGGGCGCTGAGGACCCCTCTTTTCTATGAAGGTTGCCCCAAAGTTTGGAAGCGATTTTCAACGACTTGATGTCTGAATGAGATGTGTGATGACTATCTTATCACATATGTGCTCAAGATGTTAACATAAACAACATTTCAAGACTGTAGTGAAGTTTTCCCTAGCCTGGAAGTAGATTTCATAGATGTTGTGTTTGAATAAGATGTAGAAAGACTATCCCACAACAATTGTGCTCAAGACGTTAACACAAAGGATCTTTTGAGATTGCAGTGAAGGTTTCCCCCCACATCAAAGAATGGAAAAAATGTTATTCAAGAGGTGCAAATGAGTTTTCTTCACTTGCTGGATGATATATATTATCACAAAATGAAGTAAGGGCTCAAAATCTCAGACTTGAAGACTATATCGAATGAGACTTCACTTCTCATAGATAATATAAAACTAATGAGTAAGACTCAAAATATTAAATTGATTATTTAACATATTTACATTACACAAAAATTAACCATACACTCATGTAATTAAAATAAAAGGTATAAACACCATAAGTTTTCTACATGGAAAACTTTTAAAAAGAGAAAAAATCACAATGCCTAACCTAGTTAAAAAAATTAACTATGTAATGGTAGATACATAAGTCCACTCATCTCCTAAGTTATTGAAGATGGAATTAAAAAGTTAATTCATGATGTTGTCTAAGCAAGAATAATTGTAATGGCCAGTGAAGACCTTAGTTGATTATTGTAGAGATAGTATTCTGTGTTGAGTATTGTAGAGGTTGACTGTTGTACCAACTTATTGTAGAGGACATGGTTGAAATCCATGATAGTAGTTGACCATGTGGTTTGTAGTTGGTTGATTTAAAAATAACGGCTGACCAAAGAGGTCTTAATAGGGAGCTGCAAGAGTTGTGAGCCATATTGACAGTAATTGGTCACATTAGTTGTAGTGGTGAGTTACAATAATGTCCTTAGGAAATAGAGGTTAGAGTTCGAGGGAGAGGGTGCAAGAGTTTTAAATCACCTAGGTCAGAGTTGGTAACATAGGTCGTAATGAAGAGTTGTAAGGATATCCATAGGCTATAGCGACCACGATTGGAAGTTGCATGAATTGTGATAATGTTAGTAGGACATAAGGGTTAGAATTGGGCGCTGCATGAGCTGTGATAACCTCCGTAGGTCGCAGCAGCTAGAGTTGGGAGCTGCATGAGCTGTAACAATGTATGTAGGCCACAAAGACTAGAGTTGGGAGCTGTATAAATAGTGATAATGTTTCATAGGCTACAAAGGTTAGAGTTGGGCGTTGTATGAGTTATGATGACATCCATATGCCATAGAGGCTAAAGTTAAAAGTTGCATTAGCAGTGACAACGTCTATAGGGAACATAAGCTTGAGCTAGGAGCTACACAAGATATGAAAACATCCATGGGTCATAGAGGATAGAGTTTAGAGTTATATAAGCTGTGATAACATTTGTTGGTAACATAGGCCAGAGTTCAGTATTGCACAGGCCGTGATAATGTTCATAAGCCACAAAGTTTGAAGTCAGAAACTAGACAAGTTGTGATAACATTCACGGGGCATAGATGTTAAAGTTGGGAGTTGTAAGAGATGTGATAATGTCCGTAGACCATAAAGTTTAAAGTTGGGCGCCACACGAGCTATGATAACATCCATAGGTTGTAAAAGTCAAAATTTGGGGCACTATGGACCACATAGCTCATAATGGTGAGCTAAAAGGAGAGAGCTTTAAGTTTATAGAAATGGTCACTACATTTTAATTACAATGGTTGTAAACAGTTATTACAAGGAGTTGCATCACACCTATGATACATTTGTTACACCATTTTTTGGGCACGTTGTTACACTATCTTTAAGTTGTATTGTTACACCCTCTTCGGTGTGCATTGTTAAACCCTCTTCAAGGTGCGTTGTCTCTTCCTCTTTCAGATACATCATTACATGGTCTTTGGGCCATGCTATTTCACTATCTTCTAGTCATGTTTTTGTAGTATCATCAGGGTGTGCTATTACACTGACTTTGGAGTGTATTATTACACAAACTTGAAGGTGCGTTGTTACACAAACTTGAAGGTGCGTTGTTGCACCATCTTTGGTGCGCTATTGCAAAATAACTATGATATATTATTACACTGTCTTTGACGGGATGTGCAGCTCTGCAGGATGCCTCATTACTCTATAATATATGTCAGGACCGCGTAACATACATCATCATTTGCAAGGAGTTTGTTGCCATGTGTAGGCATGGCCAACGGTGGTTTGCGAGTGGTGGTGAAAGGTGGCTGGTGAATGGTGGCCGACGATGTCTAGTGATTGGTGGTTGACGGTGGCTGGCGAGCGAAGGTCAATATTGGTTGGCGGCTGCAAGAGCGTTTAGCATTTGATGAATCTACTATGTAGAAATGAGACTGAGCTTCAACTCTTTCTTCTAATGATCCTTCTTCATGCCTAACTCCGAGTCTCTTCTCAAGAGTGGGATAAAGATTTATTTATCGAGTTTGGGAGGGGCCTCCTTGCAAAAAAAGAAAGAATCTGGACCTCTCCTTCAGATGATCCGGAGAGGTTCCCTCGATCAGATGATTTTTTATGAAAATNTTACAGTTTGATGTTTTAAGTTAATACATAAAAATGGGTATTTCAGCTTAAAAAGTGAATAGTGCTATTTTTGATTTAGTATTGACATTTTGAATGGTATGTGTGTAAATATGAAAGTTTACGTTTGGGATATGAAAATACAAAAGAATTATGTTCTATGTAAGTAAATTCCTCTTTTCAAGGTAAAATAATTTACATACATTGCATACGATTTTTATATTCTGATATATCTCACACCTAAACTTTCATATTTAGATACAACACTCTTGGGTGGTTTACATCAATGCATGAAAGTATGTATTTTACTTTAAGAAAGTGATAGAAATGCTATTTTTGTTTGATATTGTGGTTTTGAGTGTAACACATGTAAATATGAAAGTTAGGTTTGAGATATATAAATGCATAAGAATTTTGTTTTATGTAAGAAAATTCCCCTTTTAAAGGTAAATATACACACCACTATGGGAAAAGCATCAATAATTGACATAATAATCGATGGCTCAATTTCACTCGGTTTTATTCAGTTAAATTATGACAGGTTGGTGGCAATTTACTACAAGATTAATTTCTTACGGTTTCTTAACTTTTTAATCCATAGTTAAAGCGTTACTGATTGTATTTTTTGGCAATATCGACATTATGTTCCGGTCAGTTCTTGTCATATTACAAACTGACAGTCGCATATTGTCGGAAAAACAAAACATTACTTTTCTACATTATTTATTGATGGTCATATCATAATAAATTATAATAACCAATGCACTCAGAGCATTGTTTAGTAATGTTTAATGATCGGCATTTTCAATTTCATCGATAAGCCTTCGAAAAGGATAAATATATTCAACCGACATAAGAAAAAATTTTCATTTCTTACTCTCGCTCGCCCTTTATCTCTCGTACCTGCGTGCAACTACGCTGTTGAATCTCTCTCCAAGGTAATTCGTTTTTTGGTTTTTTACAGTCAAATCAAAGGCAATATTGATTCAATCAATCCTCCAAGTTTTTATGGAATTTGGACCATTATTTTTTTGCATATAGGGTTTTTATGTTTTGTACAAAAAAAATTTTTATGCGGGATTTAGGGGCTATTTGGTAGTCAGTTTTAAGTAGGATTTATGTCAAACGACAAATAGGTTATTGGTAAATTCTGCATATTCTTAAATCCTTTTTAATCTTTTCTCCACTTTGCCTTAAATCTAGGATTTAATACATCTTGTAGGAAATAGGATTTAAAGGGATTTACGGGATTTGGAGAAGCAAGATGCTGAGGAAGATAAATCCTATTTAAATCCTAGTAAAGTTACTAAGCGGTTTCATTGGATTTATTATGATTTTCTTATTAACAAACCAAATAGTTTTAAGAATTTAACCCCTTCAAGATTTCATAAATCTGGCTTTATAGTGTTTACTAAATTCTATTGAAACTAAATCCTACTTGCGACCAAACAACCCCTCAAGGTAGATATAGAACAGATATTAAGCAAGATTTATGGTAGAAATTAAGGTTGATTTAGGTGGTTTATGGTAACAGAATTAGAGCAAGATTTAAGGTGGATTTTACCTAAATCCTGCCACGCTGAAGCAAGATTTTACCTAAATTAGTTTGAGCAAGATAAAGCCATGGATTTCATAAATCTGGGTTCCACAAATTTTGGCTATATAACACAAGCCAGAGGGAACATAGTGAGAGAGGGAGNGGTAGCTAGGATTTTCAGCATTGGATGCCTCATATAATAGACTAGACATTGATTGCTCCATATTCTCATAGCTATAATTATTTTTATTATTATTAGCCACCAAACTTTCACCTAAATTGCTGGAGCTCGCTTCGTTGTATCGCCATTGACTATCATTGCCCATTTGAATCGGATTATATATTAAAGATGACGGAAGCTGTGGCGTTATCGTTTGCCGATAAGTTGGCTGTGATTCATGAACCTGGTTGCGTTTTAAGAGATTTTGGTTTTGGTTTTGGGACTGCAGAAGATTGGCAGCAAGTCTCAGGAACTCGGCGTTCAGCTGAGCCGGTTGGTTGAAGAGCACGGCGTTGAGAAGAGAAGATAAGTTGAGGAGATCGAGCCGCGGCCTGTGTGTGACCGGGTCGATTCCCGATCGAAGAAGCCTTTTTCTGATATGAGTGTTCCAGTAGTTCTTGATCTCATTGTCTGTTCTTCCAGGCAAGCGCGCAGCGATGGCCGACCATCTGAACGGTTAGCACAACATCAGTTAAGTTGCTAGAAGCATGAAAAATATGCATGATTAATTTATATATTTAGGGTTTGGTTTTTGACTTGTTGCCCAATACACTGTGGAGTTGGATGATGGTCTCCTCCTCTTCCAAAGAGAACCTTCCTCTCTTTATGTCTGGACGTAGATAGTTTGCCCATCGAAGCCTGCAGCTCTTCCCACATCGCGCCAGGCCTGGAAATTACATGGTCACTGAACTCAAACCTAGTTCTAATTACTGAGAAATAAGAAATTGGACTTGTAATTTCACGGTTGTCGGATAGAAA
>JXCR01139007.1:139965-153385 GCA_002079205.1 Phalaenopsis hybrid cultivar | reverse complement strand
TGATGGTAAGCTCATTAAGCCCAAAGAAAAATATTCCCTTACTTTTTCCCAACAAAGATTAATTTGTGAGTGGCTCTAATCACTAAGATCTTTGAGTGGTTATGCTTCAAATTTGAGTTGTTGTGTTGATGTGGATGCAAGAAAAATATTTGGAATGAAAAGTCATGAATGCCCCATTTTTCTACAAAATTTGATGTCAACCAAATTTAAATGTTTTAGAGAAAAATACTTATTACATTGATTGAAATTAATATGTTCTACAGGGAATTATGTGCAACTCATTTAAAATTTGATGGCGTACGCCAGTTAGAAGAAAACATTTCTGTAACACTTTGTAAGCTTGAGAGAATATTTTAGCCTAACTTTTTCAGTGCAATTGAGCATCTGGCTGTACATTTACCCCACGAGTCGTTAATTGGAGGTCTGATATAGTATCACTAGATGTATCAATTTGAGAGGTAATTACTTTGCGACTAAGTAGTTAATCACTCATTTATAAAGAATACTGCCAATTTGTGCTAAGAAACATATATTAGTTTAGATTTTTTGAATAAATTGAAGAGAACTGTGAAGAATAAGGCCCGACAAAAAATGATCAATATGCNATCTGTAACTCATAGAATGCTAAAGTTAAAACAAAGTATAACATGCCCTGAGAGTGCTCTAATTAGTTTATAGGATTGCTAAAAGTGATAAATTCACCTGAAAACTTAGTTGTGAAAATTTATACAGAACAAAGAAGTTGGTCTCTGAGTTAGGGCTTATTGGAGATGATTGATTGATGTGTAAGAAAATTATGATGTTTTATAAGACTAGCTCGATGGAAACACAAAACATATTTTGTAATTCTTTTATATTCAAACCTCAGAGTAGACAAAGTAAGATGTTCCATTCAAGCAGCTCTTTTATCTTCCACTTACTCCACGTCCTTAGAGGCTATACAGTTCTAAGCGTACTGCTCCACATATGACGTGGTACTTTAGCAAATCAAGAAAAATAACTCAATAAGTCATCAAGCTGACAAAGGGGTATGGAAATATCTTGATCACTTATATTCTGAGTTTGTTACAGAAGCACGTAGCGCACAACCAAACCACATCGCCCTACTCTTATTGGCCTGTGGTTGTTACTTCGTACAATCTGCCACCTGATATGTGCATGACAACACATTTCTTCTTCTTGTCACTGATTATACTTAGTCCCATTAATCTTAAAGGGAGGACACAAGTATATTTAAATCCATTGATCGATGAGTTACAGATTCTTTGAGAAAAGGTGTTATGACATACAATGTTTCCATGAAACATAATTTTCTGATGAAAGCAACATTAATGTGAACAAAAAGTTATTTTCTTGCCAATGGAATATTATCTGGGTGGAGTATCATGGGAAAGTTAGCCTCTTTATATTGCATGAAATCATCTAAGGCATCACGCTTCAGCATGATAAAAAAAATTCACGGTTTGACTGTCACCATATGTTTATAGATGTTTAACATCCCTTCGATAGGAACATGACTGCATTTTGAAAGGAATACAATCGAGAAATGATTGCTACCTCAAAGAAAATATGGGGAAGATATACTGTAGATTGTTATTGACTTCTTAAAGATTATTATTTACCTTGAACTTTCTTCACATTATCCACCAAGGTTTGGTGTCACTCATAATTAGACAAAGTAATCAATTTATTGGGATCTGTTTTATTAGACAGATAACATGATAAGACCACAATCTTGTTCCCATGCATATAGAAAAAAATATATATATATTTGATAACATCTTCAACACTATGATTAATGTTAACAAAAAAACTAAGGATAACATGAATGTTATACTTGATTTGAAGGAGATATGCAAATGACGGGAGTTTGAGATCCAAGCAAGTACTGATGGTAAGCTCATTAAGCCCAAAGAAAAATATTCCCTTACTTTTTCCCAACAAAGATTAATTTGTGAGTGGCTCTAATCACTAAGATCTTTGAGTGGTTATGCTTCAAATTTGAGTTGTTGTGTTGATGTGGATGCAAGAAAAATATTTGGAATGAAAAGTCATGAATGCCCCATTTTTCTACAAAATTTGATGTCAACCAAATTTAAATGTTTTAGAGAAAAATACTTATTACATTGATTGAAATTAATATGTTCTACAGGGAATTATGTGCAACTCATTTAAAATTTGATGGCGTACGCCAGTTAGAAGAAAACATTTCTGTAACACTTTGTAAGCTTGAGAGAATATTTTAGCCTAACTTTTTCAGTGCAATTGAGCATCTGGCTGTACATTTACCCCACGAGTCGTTAATTGGAGGTCTGATATAGTATCACTAGATGTATCAATTTGAGAGGTAATTACTTTGCGACTAAGTAGTTAATCACTCATTTATAAAGAATACTGCCAATTTGTGCTAAGAAACATATATTAGTTTAGATTTTTTGAATAAATTGAAGAGAACTGTGAAGAATAAGGCCCGACAAAAAATGATCAATATGCGAAACATATTTACTATAAGAGACAATAACATTATGCTCCTATTATTTCGGGGAAGAAAAATCCACAAAAGAATCATTGGGTTTGGTGCCACCATCAACCATTTCTTTTTTCCAGCAATTATGTGAAGCATCAAAGAGGTGCACGTCATGTTATCTTAATGATCAAGAACTTCAAATAGAGACACTTTATCTTTTTGTTAATTGTGACAAAGTTCAACCCTTTTATTGAGTATGACATCATTTTACTATAGATGTTCAATCAATTATCCAAAAAATTTCATGATGAGCTAATTCAAAAATATTTCAATGAGTGAACAGTTTAGTCATGGATTCATTAAATTCAGTTGAAGATGATGACATCAGTAAGGAGATTGACAATAGTTTTCCTAATGGTTTACAATGCATGTGAGTTAAGATTGACAAATGTATCTCTCACATGACACTTGAATTTTAATTATCACAAGATTTCTTATGCATATATTAAGTGATTGATGATTGGAGAAACGAATTAACATATCAAGGGATGATAGATGTTACTTGAGGACAATGCACATCATGAAAGTTTGATAAATTTATGATATAAATGGGTACATGTTTCATACAAGATCCTAGTCTGAAGGAAAGAAGACTTGTAATTCTGGTGATTGTGTTAAAGTTAACAATAAATCGAATGACGAGATGAATTACTATAAGATTCTCTAAAAAATTGTTGAGCTACCTTAACTTGGCTCTATTGGAAGAAGTACATTCCTCTTCAACTACGCTTGGTTCAAATGTGTTTCTAATTGTGCAACAAGGGTAAACCAATCTTATAATATCACAAAAATGAAAGTGAACATGAAACATGCTAAATTTGATCATTACATTCTAGCTCGCCGGGGGAGTCAGGTTTACTATCTTTGATATCTCCAAAGAGTAAGAGAAAATGTTGATTAGGCGGTTGCCATATCAAGTAAACCTAAAGCCACAATTGATCATATTTAGAATATTATTGAACCAACTCATCAAGGAACTCAAATATCACATTTATGTTTTCCACTTGATGTTGCCTATAAAGAGCATAATCTAAAGGATGCTAGTGACAAACACAAAGATATTAATCTTGAAGATGACTATGATATTGGTGATGCATTTGAAGAAGTGATTCTGGTTACATCTTCCAGTCACTTTTCAAACGATACCAAGTAAGGTAAGTTACTTTAATTATCTAAGGCTTCAACCTCATAAGTCTGTAGATTGTGTTTTACACTTTAGCATTCAATAATTTAGAACACATCCATGCCATTTACATTTGACTAGCTTGTAGGTTACTCGACACAATTTTGTCTTTCAATTTTTTGGTTACTTCTATGTTTTCAGTTTTAGTAGTTGTACCTTGCACTTCACAATTTTAGTAGTTGTAACATGTGTTTTTAGTTTTTTTTCATACTTTTGTATTTTAATGTTTATTGTCTACTATTATTTATTTAATTTATTACATAGTATCTTTTATGACCACTAATTAATTAATTTTTTTTCTTTTTTGCAGATGTCGAGTGGAGCCAAGGACGGTTTTCTTCCTCGCTTGGGAGTGGGGACGTGGCACACTGCATTATCGTACAAAGAAAAATGTCAGGAGAGGTCGCCCGACTTCTACACCCACTCTCAACCTTGCCCCCACACCCACCCCTTACCCAAACCACACCCCTGGCCTAGATCCCCGCCCCCACCCCCCGTCCCCGTACNAGCCCCAGTCCCGGCCCCACCCCCGTCCCTAACCCCACCCCCACCCCCGTCCCAGACCCCGACTCTCACCGCTGACCTAATCACCATTCCCCCCATTATTACACCCACTGCCAGCCCGATCCGTACCCCACTCCTACTCTTACCCCTACCTCTACCCTCACCGCAAATACAGTAAGATTGATTTTGGTAGAGGTCTACACTACATCAAATAGGTAGGAGTCAACAGGGAGCAACTACTACATTGGACATGTTGGTAACACATAAGTTTTTTTAAGATATTGACAATGATCCTTTTATTTTTTTAATTGAATATAAAATTAACCATTTGCTATTTTTAGGTTATACTCCTCAACTCAGATTATTCATACCATTAGGGATATCATCCAAAGCATTTAAAATTCAGTGTACTTGTTATGGAAGGAGATCCCAATGACAATTAGGGATGTTTGGTTTGAAAAGTTTACNATTTTTAGGTTATACTCCTCAACTCAGATTATTCATACCATTAGGGATATCATCCAAAGCATTTAAAATTCAATGTACTTGTTATGGAAGGAGATCCCAATGACAATTAGGGATGTTTGGTTTCAAAAGTTTAAGATATGTATTATTCACCAATATATTAAATTATTATTATTTATTTATAAATATAACATAATTTTTGTAATTTTGCAGAAAAAATTCTCTTGACAGGTTAAATACGAGGCACACATCCAAAGCACTTCGAGCACAATGATAACGATCACCTACGAGACATGTTCGACAATATTTAGTAGTATCCTTGGTGGCTCTAAGAGGATGTATTTTCCACGCTACTTAGGGTTTGGGATTCCTCGGAATACCAGAAGAAAAAGGAGCATGCAAAATAGAATAGGTGGTCGGACTGTAGAGACTTGGGGCCCTCGATGCACACTGGTGGGGTGCTCCCACATACAGGATACAAGCAAAGGCTAGTAATATTTCATTACTATTTTAAATTTTTCTGTAGATAGAAGATATATTCTCACTATTTTGCAAATGGATAGACTGTGACAATAGGACAAGAGCCCTCGGCTGCCATGTACATAAGCGTACCCAAGGGATGCAGTTCGAATAGTCTTGACAAAATGATAAATCCTGTGTGAGTTAGTAATTTGTAATCTAAACTAGTTTGATGTTAATGCAAGGTAGCTCTAACTCTATGTAACTTTTTTAGGAGAGATTCTAGTAGCTTAAGGGGAGCTGATCCTAGGCTTTGGGTGGTACTATGATTCTACATTATGATCCTTCCAAGTATGATATGTGGAGGGAGGCTACTAAAGGGAAGAAGAAGAGTTGAGTATACGAGCTCGGGTCACCAACATTTGCCTACGACACTCATCCCTTCACCAATGCATCTACAACTTACACCTCCACCTCACAAGAGGAGGAGTTATCCCTGTGTGTTGTTGCAATTGTTGTCGAGAAGGAGGCCTGCTTAACTTAGATGAGGTCAGAGCTGGAGGCAAACATGGAGGCCAAGCTGAAGGTTGAGTTAGATTTGTTCTGACAACGAATATGACAACATGGCAAGACAACATTGGAGGAGGAAGAGGTGGATGACGATGATGATGAGGATGAGGATGAGAAGATAGAGGAGGATCGTTAACGAGAATTTTATTATTATTATTATGTTGTACATTTGAACATATATTTTTTCTGTGAATAATGATGCATTTATGTCAGATTAAATATATTTTATTTATTTGGTTATTTGATTGGATAGTCTACTGGTCAAAAGTTATTTTAGTTTGTTAAATGCTTGAAATGATAAATTAAATGTTATGATTGCAGGTGGGGTAATGTAAGTACAAAAAGGGTGAATTTATTTATTTTATTGATGCTATAAGTTTTCGACGGCTTATTGGCAGTTTTGTGACTACTTTTTACATATTTGTGGACATAACCGATGGCTAGCCAATGGACTTATTCATCGACGTATCATTGACACTACCCGTGCCATAAGAAAACGACAGTCGCAACACCTTTTTAACCATTTCTTCATTTATTATTAAAACCGACTCATCATTGACACTGAACCAACGACGAGCCTCTGTTAAAAAAAGTGATGGCCATGACACTTTCCTAACATTGAAGTTGTCACTATTTGTCGAATGAACTATCATTTGTTATATGAACTGAGGAAAATTGACGCTTCAGAATTACTCAAAAAAGTGATAATAAAATGTTGTTGGTTATGCGTTAGTAAGTTTATGACATCAAAATATCAGTCAGTATGAAAATTATGGACAATCATTTTAGGTATGATCTTAAAACAACTAATGAGCCGTCATAAATATAGCATCTGAAAGTATTTCATGGATAACTGATGAAATGTGGCCATAAAAGTTAGCATTTTTTCTCTAGTAATGTGAAATGTGATTATGCAAGCATCCAAATAAAAGTATGCAAATGTAAGTGAGTAATGAGAAAGCAACACTTGAAGCCTTCATTATCATAAATTTATATTGTCCCCATAAATTGTAAGAGCAACAATTTTTTTTAGGCTATATGACAAATATCCTCACAAATCCTAAACTTTCATAAAATACTAAACTATAGACCAAGATATAATTTCAACAAGCACAAAAACTAACTACTAAACCAATAAATATAACTAAACTTAAACAAAACTTTCAATTTTGCAATGCATAATCGAGAAGACATAGATGTAACACCCCTAGGTAAATATTCAAGTGTACCACTCTCACAATAGCAAAGTCGCAACTTCTTATGATATCAAAACCCTAATAATAACTTAGGGCAAGGAAAAAACTGTTCAAAGCAAGACATAAATAATCAGGGCAAGCCACAAATCAACTAGATAAATGCACAAATCGATTAGGACAAGGCAAAAATTGATCAGACTATCAAAAATGATATCAAGAGTGCAAAAAATACTGGCACACAAGTTAGAATAAAATATATTGATAATGTTTTCAGCTAATTAGGAAGTAAAAAAAAAAAATTAAGACTACATTTGAAGCTTTTGTTATGAAAAATATCACCAATTTCAAAACAAGTGGCATCTAACAAGTTCCAGTCGAGCATTGCAAAACCCAAGTAAAAACATTGAGAGAAGCAAATGAAATTAGGTTTCTAGGTTAGTGACTACATGCCACTTAAGCTAGAAAATGATGGTAAAAGCCAACAAAAAATTCATTCTTTGTGTATTTAAAACTATTCCTAAATCTAAAATTAACAAAAACATAAAAATTTTTATAGAACTTGATGATTCAAGACTTAGAGAAGACTTAATTCTATGAGAAATCTAAATACTAATTTAGTGCTTCGAAAGAGTTAAACCCAATGAAATGTCAAGAAGGAGAACATAGAGAATAGAAATATTTGGATCAGGATGAAGAGTTAGGATGAAGACTCGGCCGGGAGACCAAGAGAAGAAAATAAAATTGGAGAAAATGATTAAAGCAATTGGGCAACCTGCAAGTTTCAAGTCTCAAGCTGCATTTTATGCATTTCATTTAGAGGACCACTGTTATCCTTAATCAATCTAATGGAATATTATTGCCATCGCATGGTCCACAACTTTACATTGTAGAATCAAAATATCGAACTGATTGCTCGGTTGACAAAAAAAGAGTAGCAAACCAGTGTTTCAATTGATTTTAAGCTTTTTTTTGCAACTCGAGATTGTAACAAAACAAAAAGGATGGTTGTTTTCTTCATTCTTCTAGAGAACATAAAAATATTAAAAAAAAAAAACTTAAAGTTCAAATGAAAACTATTGGAAAACCTTACAATGAACTTAAATAGTAATATTTTGAAATTTGAGCTGATGATGTGATCATCATTCGTTGATGGATCAACCCTAATTAAGATCAAATAAAAGTTTAAGATTAAATTCAGTTTTTAAAATCATTAATGAGTTTCTAAATATTCATTCTCCTATTTTTTATTTTTTATTTGACTTTTGGAAAGATATATGAGAATTGAAGAATTGAATGTACAAATATAAAATACTTGGTTAGGTTAACCAAGTTCATCTAAAAAATTAGAACATGCCTATAAGCCGTCAATCATCCAAGATAGGATCTGGTTAACAAGTGTTAAAGTTAGTCTTTCATGTCCCTCAATATATATTAAGCTATTAAACTTGCTATTAGACAAAAACTTGCCTTGGCTATTAATTAGAAGATCATAACTATTTGGTTATGGGTACTCATCAAATTGATTAAGAGGCTTCACTCATTAGAACTCATTAACATATCTTATCAGATGAACTTTGCTTTGGAAATTGACTTAAATCATTGCTACTTTAGTACTTTTTGCTTGTATGTTTGTGCTAAACCAAGACTCATCCTCTATGCACTTAGCTATAATGAGAATCCCTTATATATTTTTATTTCCTATCATGTAGCTCTTCTTATACCACCTTTATTTGATCTGTATTTATAAAAAAATAGTAAAAAATCAGGAAAAATATAAGTTCATTTTCCAATTTGGTTATAATTCTAACATCATTGAATCTACTCTATAATTCTTGGCCAATTAAACCTTTTAATACCACCTACTTTTCAATCTTCCTTAAGCTCAATTTATTTTCATACAATGAATTAGTTGCCACCCCACCACCAATCCAGCAAAGTTCCTTCCTATTATGCAAAGACATATGATGCAATTATAAGCATATTTTAAATCTCATAATAAAAATAATCATTATAGATAATATAGAAGAAATATTTTCTTATTATCCACAATATGCACAAAATTAAAGACATGCTCTCATCTGCTTGATCCTATTTTTTCCTTTTCTTTTTCTCTTTAAATTTTAACTTTTTAATCTTCATATAAACTCACTAATATCAAAAAAGTCAGGAATCTGGCAATCGAAGAAGCTGCTGTGGTAGCTATCTTTCTCATCATCTGAACTGTTGTTGATGATCATAGAAGAATTGTTCAAACTCTCGCTTAATACTGATTCCAGATCGCTGCATAAGCTCTGATCTTTAGGGAATTGGACATTGGATGCCGCATATAACAAACCAGACTTTTTTTGGTCCATTTCCTCATAACTAACATCATCATTAGTATACCCCAAATTTTCACGTAGATAGCAAGCGTTTCCTTCGTTGTATTGCCACGGATTTGCAGTACTGAACTGAACTTCATTATAAGGTAAATGTGACGGAAGCTGGTGCGGTATCGTTTGGAGACTAGTAGGCTGTGATTCTTGGGATTGAGACTGCAGGAGATTGGAGACAATTTTCAAGAACTCGGTGTTTAGGTGAGGTTTGATGTCAAGCAAGTTGAAGACATCGAGCCGAGCCGGTTGGTTGACGAGCACCGCGTTAAGAAGGGAAGAGAGGTTGAGGAGATCGAGCCGTGGTCTGTGCGTTACTGGGTCGATTCCCGAACGAAGAAGCCTCTTTCTGATATGGGTGTTCCAGTAATTCTTGATTTCATTGTCTGTTCTTCCAGGCAAGCGCGCAGCGATAGCTGACCATCTGAAAAGTTGGCAAGAAAACATCAGTTAAGTTGCTAGAAACATGAAAAAAATGCATGATGCATTTATTTATATACTGGCAGGTGTCGTTCTTACGTGTTGCCCAATATACTGTGAAGTTGGATGATGGTCTCCTCCTCTTCAAAAGAGAACCTTCCTCTCTTTATATCTGGTCGAAGATAGTTCGTCCATCGGAGCCTGCAGCTCTTCCCACATCGCGCCAGACCTGTATATTGAATGGTTATCATTAGATGACAACAAATTAAGAAATACAGCATGAAATTTGGGTGATTTCTTAACAGAAAAACGTACCAGCATTTTTGGGAAGGGTTCTCCATGTGCCATGGCCATGCTTCTGAATATAGTCGATGAGCTTTTGGTCCTCTTCTGGTGTCCATGGACCTTTCTTTAAACCATTCTTCTCGCAGCAAGGAGTTCTCCCCATTTATCTTGATTCAGGCTTCGGATTTCGAGCTTCCGAAAGAGAGGGAGGAGGTTTGCAGGAGGTTGAAGAACAAACTGAGGTGGAATGGAAGAAGGGGTACAATGAATATGGTANGCAGCTCTTCCCACATCGCGCCAGACCTGTATATTGAATGGTTATCATTAGATGACAACAAATTAAGAAATATAGCATGAAATTTGGGTGATTTCTTAACAGAAAAACGTACCTGCATTCTTGGGAAGGGTTCTCCATGTGCCATGGCCATGCTTCTGAATATAGTCGATGAGCTTTTGGTCCTCTTCTGGTGTCCATGGACCTTTCTTTAAACCATTCTTCTCGCAGCAAGGAGTTCTCCCCATTTATCTTGATTCAGGCTTCGGATTTCGAGCTTCCTAAAGAGAGAGGAGGAGGTTTGCAGGAGGTTGAAGAACAAAGTGAGGTGGAATGGAAGAAGAGGTACAATGAATATGGTCATATATAACTAGTTAGAAGAGAAAAAGAAGGAAGTCAAAAGGAGTTGGTTCAATACATAGCTCATCAATGATGAAACGTGGCCAATCTTTCGTGGTTACAAAGTCTAAACTATGCTTTTAAGCTCCAACTATTCAATGGCCATGGGGCTAAAATAAGGCTGTAGAAGGCGCGGCACTCAAATGAAAGCAGGCATACGTTTTCCCATTGCGTTGGAGTTGACCGAGTGGTGCCACGCAGCCATAGAATGACGAGGGTGAAATGCGATTGTTTTGGGGGCCAGCGTAGGACAAAAATGATTTTCTCACTTTTTTTTTTTCATTATTATGCGTTAAAGAGTTGGAGTAAATGTATACTCATAAAGCTGATAGAAGTAAATTGAATAGATTCTCATCCATTTTTAGAAGAGCATATCAAAGTTTATTTTGAACTAAATCTGCCGACCAATCTTATAAATTTTGATTGAGACAAAAAGGAGTTGAAGAGAAGAACCAAAATAGATATGCACACATACATAAATATATATGGATATACACACACATACATACATAGATAGAGACATACATACAGATACANATAGAAGTAAATTGAATAGATTCTCATCCATTTTTAGAAGAGCATATCAAAGTTTATTTTGAACTAAATCTGGCGACTTGAAGAGAAGAACCAAAATAGATATACACACATACATAAATATATATGGATATACACACACATATATACATAGATAGAGACATACATACGGATACATACGNAAAATGGTTTTCTCACTTTTTTTTTTTCATTATTATGCGTTAAAGAGTTGGAGTAAATGTATACTCATAAAGATGATAGGAGTAAATTGAATAGATTCTCATCCATTTTTAGAAGAGCGTACCAAAGTTTATTTTGAACTAAATCTGCCGACCAATCTTATAAATTTGGATTGAGACAAAAAGGAGTTGAAGAGAAGAACCAAAATCAGTTCTTACTCAAGAACAGCAAAAAGTAGAACAAAACTTCTTGAGATCTTTCATACACCTAAAAAATATGACTTCTTGTGTGTGTGTGTGTGTGTGTACATACATACATACATACATACATACATACATACATACATACATACATACATACATACATAAATATATATGGATATATACACACATATATACATAGATAGAGACATACATACGGATACATGCATACATATATAAATAGATAGAAACATACATACATACATGCATGCATACATGAATACATAAATACATACATGCATGCATGCATGCATACATACATACATACATACATGATATATATATAGGTGTGTTCCAAGTGGCAAGTTGGTTGGCGACGTAGTCGTGAGTCCCCTCTAGAGCGGATTCGATCCCCATTGAAGACAAACACACACCCTTGGAAAATTGATATTTGGGAGACGACCACTCCAAATCTCGTTGTTATTCTTGGTAGTATTTCGTTGTTTTGTTATTATCGCATTTCTTGGTGTTATTCACGGTATTATTGATAGTAGTATTTCATTGTTTTTGGTGTTACTGCGTTACAAGGGAGGTTATTCTCAGAGTTGTTCATCATGATATTTTTCATAGTATTTCGCTGTTTCGCTTTTATCGCGTTCCATGTGGGTTATACGCGGTGTTATTGTTGGCAAAATTCTGTGTTCATGCGATGTTATTCCTTTACCATAGGACCATACAACTCAAGTATTATTGGTGGTGGTATTCCGAGGCATTGCATTGAGCGATTGATGTTATCTGTGGTAGTATTCAAGGGGTTTGGTTTTCCATAATTTTTTCGTGTTATTCCTTACCGAGTTTCCGAGATACTACGTGTTATTTCTTGTCGAACCGTGCAACATCCTTGCTCCTTTCAACAAGCCATCTCCCACGTTAATTCAGAGCACTTTATATTTTCTAGTTATTGTTTTGGAGTATGATTGTAATTATGTGAGTTGTATACCTTGTGAGTGGGTTCTGTGGAGCCATTCTCTAAACTCCTTGCATNGTTACTGCGTTACAAGGGAGGTTATTCTCAGAGTTGTTCATCGTGATATTCTTCATAGTATTTCGCTATTTCACTATTATCGCGTTCCATGTGGGTTATACGCGGTGTTATTGTTGGCAGTATTCTGTGTTCATGCGGTGTTATTCCTTTACNGTTACTGCGTTACAAGGGAGGTTATTCTCAGAGTTGTTCATCGTGATATTCTTCATAGTATTTCGCTATTTCGCTATTATCGCGTTCCATGTGGGTTATACGCGGTGCTATTGTTGGCAGTATTCTGTGTTCATGCGGTGTTATTCCTTTATCATAGCACCATACAACTCAGGTATTATTGGTGGTGGTATTTCGAGGCATTGCATCGAGCGATTGATGTTATCTGTGGTAGTATTCAGGTGGTTTGGTTTTCCATAATTTTTTCGTGTTATTCCTCACCGAGTTTCNACTCAGGTATTATTGGTGGTGGTATTTCGAGGCATTGCATCGAGCGATTGATGTTATCTGTGGTAGTATTCAAGGAGTTTGGTTTTCCATAATTTTTTCGTGTTATTCCTCACCGAGTTTTCGAGATACTACGTGTTATTTCTTGTCGAACCGTGCAACAACCTCGCTCCTTTCAACAAGCCATCTCCCAAGTTAATTCAGAGCACTTTATATTTTCTAGTTATTGTTTTGGGGTATGATTGTCATTATGTGAGTTGTATACCTTGTGAGTGGGTTCTGTGGAGTCATTCTCTAAACTCCTTGTATTTTTTCTTTTAGTATTGAATGTTAATTCGAGCGTTTTAATATATATATATATATATATAT
>JXCR01139007.1:120274-136539 GCA_002079205.1 Phalaenopsis hybrid cultivar | reverse complement strand
TATATATATATATATATATATATATATATATATATATATGGCAGTTGGAGTGTTAGTTACAGTGATAGCTCATACACATGACGAATCTAAGAGTTAGTTGTATTCTTAACAACATCCAGCTAGTACATTTGAATTGTATGTTGATAACACCTCTCAACTTAATAATTCAATGACTCAATTGTTAATTTATCTCATAGTTTCTTCAACCTATGTGTTGATAGAATTTTGATAAAAATGTTTGCTACTTGATCTTGTGTTGCGATATGATTAACTGTAATTGCCTTGTTGTAGATATGATCCTGAATAATGTAAAAATCTATTTCTATATGTGTGGTTCTAGCATGGAAAATTGGATTTGTAGCTATGGCTAAAGCTGAAAAGTTATCATAGAAAATTGGGGTTGGTTCACTAGTTGAAAAACCCATTTTGTGCAAGTCTTCTTGGCCAAATGGTGTCAGTTATAACTACTGCTAATGCTTTGTATTCAACCAATGTTCATGATCATGAAACGGTTCTTTGTTTTTGAACCTTCCATGATATGAGAGTGACAACTTGGTAGTTGTAGTAATCTATGGTTGATCTTATATCAGTTTGATCGCCGACTTAATGCGATTTGTAGCTATGGCTAATGCTCAATCAATTAAATTTTAGCAGTAGTTTTTTTTTGTTAAGATTAATTCATGAGTAATTTTTCCTTTTAGGTAGGTTTGTGTTTGATCAATTGGAAGTGCTTCTAAGTTGGTGTTTGCATATGCCAACATACCTAACTAATAGTGTATGTAACATCAAGTTTTGTAATGTTACATATTGTAGTGCTCCAGCTAGTTAATAATAGAGTGTAGGGTCTTCAATTGGTTCTCAACATTTTGATTATTTTGAGATCTTCATGGGGAAGAGTTTTTGAGTTTATTTGTAGTAAACCACTGAATCAAGTTGGTGATATATTAAGATTGGTTTAGAAGCATAGCTTTTTAATTATGTGTATTTGAAGGCCTAGAAAAATTGACACCAAAATCATACATTTGAAATAGCTCATGAAGACCTAGCTTTGATGAGAGTTGTAATATATATTTTATCACTTCCATCAATTCAATGTTCTTCAACATAGCTGAGTGGAAATTTGTTTTTGTCGTCTCTATAGTAAATGAATAAAGAAGGATCAATTATGCTTTGAGAGAGACGTCCAAGCTGTTTGAAGTGACCTAAGAAAGTCAAAAACTACTTCCTAGGAGCTGATTATAAGCAATAGATTGCTTTTCTTAGTCTACAAATATTTGTATGAAATAAAGTATCTTTAACCCTAGGTGTTTGCTTCATTTAAATACTGTCACGTAGATGACCATGTAGGAAATCATTTCTAACATCTAGTTGCAGAATTTTCCAATTTTGATTAAGTACAATAGTCAACAAAGTTCTAATGATAGAGACTCTTGTAATGGGACTAAAAATTTGATTATAATATATACGATACTCTTGATCAAATCTTTTAGCAACTAATCTCACTTTGTATTTTTCAATTGATCTATCCTAGTGTTAGTTGGTGCAGAATGAACATTTGCATCCCAACACTTTTTGACCTTTCAAAGGTGTACAAAATTTCAATCCGCCTTGTTTTTGAAAGGATGAAATTTCTTGAGGCATGACTGTTCTCCAATGTAGGAATTTTATGGCTTGAGAACAACTTGTAAGATCTTGAGGAGTCTAAATTTAGTTATTTAAATTCATGAATTTCTTGGGCATTGTAATTTCTATTAAAGATCTATTTATCATGTAATGTTTTGGTTGTATAACAGGTGTGATTGAGTGTGAACAATCTCATTTGTGATTAAGTGGGGGATCTTATCATTTGTGAGTGGATTGACATTATTGGTTGGATTTTGGATAGGATTGTCATGCGTTGATGAGGTGGAGGTCTGAAGTGACAATATTTTTGTATTGGGTTCTTGTGTAAAGCATGTAGTTGGTATATGTGTTAAAAGAGGTGTATGAGATGTATTTGTGTTTGGGGTATGTGTATTTGATATGTTTTTGTATTGGAATTGAGATTTATCAAATGTAACATGTCTAGAAAGAAGTATTTTCCCTGTGATAGTGTTGCAATATTTATATCCCTTATGAGTGTTAGAATATCCAATAAAAGTACATGGAGATATATTGACAAATTTTTTTTTGGGGATTGTTGTCATGGAAAGCACATGGTTCCAAAAACATCAAGGTGATCATACCTATGTTGCTTTCTATAGAACAAGTCATATGATGATTATTTTTTAGTTATTTTATCTGAAAATTAGTTGATTAAGTAAGCTGTGGCTGCATCAAAAAAGAATTGAATGGGAAGATTTGCTTCTAATATCATGGTTCTTGCGATCTCAATTATATACCATGCTTCCTTTCAGTTGCACCATTTAGTTGAGGTGTGTAGAGGGGGTGTTAATGCAGCACAACTTGGTGTTATCAGTGGTGGTACTCTAGATAGTATCCTNGATAAATCTGTGAATCCAACATAAATGGATTGGTCAGTCAAACTTGACTATACTTTGTGGGCTCATAGGACTGCATACAGAATTCCTATACNAAATATGAAAGTTTACGTTTGGGATATGAAAATACAAAAGAATTATGTTCTATGTAAGTAAATTCCTCTTTTAAAGGGAAATTAATTTACATACATTGAACACGATTTTTATATACTTATATATCTCACACCTAAACTTTCATATTTAGATAGAATACTCTTGGGTGTTTTAAATCAATGCATGAAAGTATGTATTTCACTTTAAGAAAGTGATAATAGTGCTATTTTTATTTGATATTGTGGTTTTGAGTGTAACACATGTAAATATGAAAGTTAGATTTGAGATATATAAATGCATAAGAATTTTGTTTTATGTAAGAAAATTCCCCTTTTAAAGGTAAATATACACACCACTATGGGAAAAACATCAATAATTGACATAATAGTCGATGACTCAATTTCACTCGGCTTTATTCAGTTAAATTACGATAGGTTGGCGACAATTTACTACAAGAATAATTTCTTACGGTTTCTCAACTTTTTAATCTGTAGTTAAAGCGTTAGTGATTGTATTTTTGGCAATATCGACATTATGATTCGGTCAGTTCTTGTCAAATTACAAACTGACGGTCGCATATTGTCGTAAAAACAAAACATTATTTTTCTACATTATTTATTGATGGTCATATCATAATAAATTGTAATAACCAACGCACTCAGAGCGTTGGTTAGTAATGTTTAATGATCGGCATTTTCAATTTCATCGATAAGCCTTCGAAAATGATAAGTATATTCAACCGACATAAAAAAAGTCTCATTTCTTACTCCCGCTCGCCCTCTACCTCTCGTACCTGCGTGTAGCTACGCTGGTGAATCTCTCTCCATGGTAGTTCTTTTTTTGGTTTTTTACAATCAAATCAAAGGTAATACTGATTCAATCAATCCTCCAAGTTTTTATGGATTTTGGACAATTATTTTCTTGCATATAGGGTTTTCATGTTTTGTGTAAAAAAAAATTTATGGGGGATTTAGGGGCTATTTGGTAGTTAGTTTTAAGTAGGATTTATGTCAAAGGACAAATAGGTTATTGGTGAATCCTACATATTCTTAAATCCTGTTTAATCTTTTCTCCACTTTGCCTTAAATCTAAGATTTAATACATCTCGTAGGAAATAGGATTTAAGGGGATTTACGGGATTTGGAGAAGCAAGATGCTGAGGAAGATAAATCCTATTTAAATCCTACTGAAGTTACTAAACGGTTTCATTGGATTTATTGTGATTTTCTTATTAACAAACCAAATAGTTTTAAGAATTTAACCCCTTCAAGATTTCATAAATCTGGCTTTACAGTGCTTACTAAATTCTATTGAAACTAAATCCTACTTGTGACCAAACAACCCCTCAAGGTAGATATAGAGCAGAATTTAAGCGGGATTTATGGTAGAAATTAAGGTTGATTTAGGTGGTTTATGGTAACGGAATTAGAGCAAGATTTAAGGTGGATTTTACCTAAATCCTGCCATGCTGAAGCTAGATTTCACCTAAATTAGTTTGAGCAAGATAAAGCCATGGATTTCATAAATCTGGGTTCCACAGATTTTGGCTATATAACACAAGCAAGAGGGAACATAGAGAGAGAGAGAGAGAGAGAGAGAGAGAGAGAGAGAGAGAGTGTTGAATTTAAGCTAGAGGAAACATAGCAAATATTGACAAAGAGAAAAGGGAATTAATATTTTTTAACCATAAAGCCATAAGTTTATAGGATTTACTAATTCTGAGATTTTCGAGTCAAATCTGTGAAATACAGATTTATGGAATCAAGGATTCTATTTTGCCCAAAATGACTGTCTGCCAAGATTTAGCTTAAAACCAGGTTAAATCCTACTCTAAGTCCAAACAACTCATAAATTCATATTTGGTAGAATATTTGACAATACATAAAAATTGGGTGGTTCAAAGGGCAAGACTATGAATTTAGCTCGACAGTGGCAATTGCTCAAAAATTGCTCAATCAATGATTTGAAGAAATACAAAATGTAATAAAAAAAAAATTAAAGGATAGTTGAAATAATAGTTTTTTTTTTAATTTTTATAACGTTTGGTTGGATTTAAGTTAGATCTATAGGTTAAATCCATTAAGAAGTTTATCTCTAATATTGTCTACCACTATAACTACATGAACTCTTTCATGGATACATTTGTTTTGTATTTTCTCTCATAGTACAAAGCTAACCATAAACCTAAGCATTCTCATCTCTACAAATTTTTACTAGATTACTTGCATACATCTAAATATATTCTGAGAAGGAAATACTTCATATGATGTGAGAGTGTTCAATTGATCCTCTAATAGAAAATCTATTTTCCATTGTCAAAATAGAAATTCACTTCGAACATTATGTCATTATCTTGAACATAATGTTTGAATTAAATTATCATTTTGGCAATAGTTATAAGATTTTTTTGATTTATTGAATGTTGCCCCAAATGCCACTTTGGGAAGGTTGCACGTTTCATTCTAAATTATTTGTAGCTCATAGAATGCTAAAGTTAAAACAAAGTATAACATGTCCTGAGAGTGCTCTAATTAGTTTACATGATTGCTAAAAGTGTTAAATTCACTTGAAAACTTAGTTGTGAAGATTTATACAGGACAAAGAAGTTGGTCTATAAGTTAGGGCTTATTGGAGATGATTGGTTGATGTGCAAGCAAATTATGATGTTTTATAAGACTAGCACGATGGAAACACAAAGCAGATTTTGTAATTCTTGATTCGAACCTCAGAGTAGAGAAAGTAAGATGTTGCATTCAAGCAAATCTTTTATCTTCTACTTAATCCACGTTCTTAGAAGCTATACAGTTCTAAACGTACCGCTCCACATATGACGTGGTATTTTAGCAAATCAAGAAAAATAACTCAATAAGTCATCCAACTGACAAAGGGATATGGAAATATCTTGATCACTTATATTCGGAGTTTGTTACAAAAGCACGTAGCACACGACTTAGCTTATGCTCTGATGCTTTCACACTGTACAACCAAACCACATCGCCCTACTCTTATAGGCCTGTGGTTGTTACTTCATACAATTTGCCACCTGATATGTGCATGATAACACATTTTTTCTTCTTGATGTCCCATTAACCTTAAAGGGAGAGCAAAAGTATATTTAAAGCCATTGATCGATGAACTACAGATTCTTTGAGAAAAGGTGATATGACATACAATGTTTCCATGAAACATAATTTTCTGATGAAAGCAACATTAATGTGGACAAAAAAGTTATTTTCTTGCCTTTATATTGCATGAATTCTTCTAAGGCATTCACGCTTTACCATGATAAGAACAATTCACGGTTTGACTGTCACCGTATGTTTATAGATGTTTAACATCCCTTTGATAGGAACATGACTGCATTTTGAAAGGAATACAATCAAGAAATGATTGCTACCTCAAAGAAAATCTGGGGAAGATATACTGTAGATTGTTATTGACATCTTAAAGATTATTATTTACCCTGAACTTTCTTCACATTATCCACCCAGTTTTGGTGTCACTCACAATTAGACAAAGTAGTCAATTTATTGGGATCTGTCTTATTAGAAAGATAACATGGTAAGACCACAATCTTGTTGCCATGCATATAGAAAAAAAATTATTTGATAACATCTTCAACATTATGATTAATGTTAACAAAAAAACTAAAGATAACATGAATGTTATACTTGATTTGAAGGAGATATGCAAATGAAGGGAGTTTGAGATCCAAGAAACTACTGCTGGTAAGCTCATTAAGCCCAAAGAAAAATATTCCCTTACTTTTTCCCAACAAAGATTAATTTGTGAGTGGCTCTAATCACTAAAATCTTTGAGTGGTTATGCTTCAAATTTGAGTTGTTGTGTTAATGTGGATGCAAGGAAAATATTTGGAATGAAAAGTCATGAATGCCCCGTTTTTCTACAAAATTTGATGTCAACTAAATTTAACTGTTTTAGATAAAAATACTTATTACATTGATTGAAATTAATATGTTATACAGGGAACTATGTGCAACTTGTTTAAAATTTGATGGCATATGCCAGCTAGAAGAAAACATTTCTGTAACACTTTGTAAGCTTGAGAGAATATTTTAGCCTAATTTTTTCAACTCAATTGAGCATCTGGATGTACATTTACCCCACGAGTTGTTAATTGGAGGTCTGGTACAGTATCACTGGATGTATCAATTTGAGAGGTAATTACTTTGCGATTAAGTAGTTAATCACTCATTTATAAAGAATATTGCCAATTTGTGCTTAGAAACATATATTGTTTTAGATTTTTTTAATAAACTGAAGAGAACTGTGAAGAATAAGACCCGACAAAAAAGGATCAATATGTGAAAAATATTTACTATAATAGACAATAACATTATGCTCCTACTATTTCGGGGAAGAAAAATCAACAAAAGAATCATTGGGTTTGGTGCCACCATCAACCCTTTCTTTTTTCCAGCAATTATGTGAAGCATCAAAGAGGTGGACATCATGTTATCTTAACGATCAAGAACTTCAAATAGAGACACTTTATCTTTTTGTTAATTGTGACAAAGTTCAACCCATTTATTGAGTGTGACATTTTTTAATATAGATGTTCACTCATTTATCCAAAAAATTTCATGATGAGCTAATTCAAAAATATTTCAATGAGTGAACAGTTTATTCATGGATTCATTAAATTCAGTTGAAGATGATGACATAAGTAAGAAGATTGACAATAGTTTTTCTTAATGGTTTACAATGCATGTGAGTTAAGATTGACAAATGTATCTCTCACATGACACTTGAATTTTATATATCACAAGATTTCTTATACACATATTAATTGATTGATGATTGGAGAAATAAATTAAGATATCAATGGATGATAGATCTTACTTGAGGACAATGAACATCATGAAAGTTTGATAAATTTATGATATATATGGGTACATATTTCCTACAAGATCCTGGTCTGAAAGAAAAAAGACTTGTAATTCTGGTGATTGTGTTAAAGTTAACAATAAATCGAATGACGAGATGAACTATTATGAGATTCTCTAAAAAATTGTTGAACTATCTTAACTTGGCTCTATTGGAAGAAGTACATTCCTCTTCAACCACGCTTGGTTCAAATGTATTTCTAATCGTGCAACAAGGGTAAACCAGTTTTATAATATCACAAAATGAAAGTGAACATAGAACATGCTAAATTTGATCATTACATTCTAGCTCGTCGGGGAAGTCAGGTTTACTATGTTTGATATCTCCATAGAGTAAGAGAAAATGGTGATTGGGCGGTTGCCATATTAAGTAAACCTAAAGCCACAATTGATGATATTTAGAATAATATTGAACCAGCTCCTCAAGGAACTCAAATATCAAATTTATGTTTCCACTTGATGCTGCCTATAAAGAGTATAATCTAAAGGATGCTAGTGACAAACCAAAGATATTAATCTTGAAGATGACTATGATATTGGTGATGCATTTGAAGAAGTGATTCTGGTTACATCTTCCAGCCACTTTTCAAACGATGCTGAGTAACGTAAGTTACTTTAATTAATTAAGGCTTCAACCTCATAAGTCTGTAGATCGTGTTTTACACTTTAGCACTCGATAATTTAGAACACATTCATGTCATTTACATTTGACTAGCTTGTAGGTTACTCGATACAATTTTGTCTTTCAATTTTTTGCTTACTTCTATGTTTTCAGTTTTAGTAGTTGTACCTTGCACTTCACAATTTTAGTAATTGTAACATGTGTTTTTAGTTTTTTTTTTCATACTTTTGTATTTTAATGTTTTTTGTGTATGACAACGACTTTATATATGCTTAAAAATACAAGAATTTGATATTGTTGCTAGAAGATTTAATTCACCGACAACAGCGCAAAAAACTTGACAAAGGTTATAGATTTGATAAAAATGTGTATAAAATATTCAATAATTGCAAAGTCACACTTATCAATGCAAGTATACGTATCGCTCAAGTAATACAGGGCTCTAATAGAGTCCTGGATATCGATCCTTTATCAATGCAAGTATACGTTATAGATTTGATAAAGATGTGTATAAAATATTCAATAATTGCAAAGTCACACTTATCAACAAGATTTGATAAAGATGTGTATAAAATATTCAATAATTGCAAAGTCACACTTATCAACGCAAGCATACGTATCACTCAAGTAATACAGGGCTCTAATGGAGTCTTGGATATCGATCCCACAAGACCTAATACTAGAGGCTACGAACTAGGAATTTATAAAATCAATACTTAATCACAACAATACAGTTCAAATTGCTTATTTGTCACTAATAGGCAACTGAAATAAATATGTAATTTTAACAAACTCTTAATTAACTAATTCTACTAATAAAGTTTTTAATGTCAAGTTCAATATATAAGAAAACATCATTCTCCTTGTCAATAAATTAAAGTGAATGGATAAAGTGAATTAGTTCAAATTGTATTGTGTCAAGTAGGAGCATACATATTCTTTACCCTTTGGTCCATGCATAAACAACATTGACTAATCCTATGCTTAGTTACTGAATCTGCGGCTAGGCTGAGAGGATACTGGCTCCTGCTTTGGAGCTCCTACGTTCCCCACGCATGAGGGATAACATCTACACTTCAGCACCCAAACGATAGGACCGAATTGAGAATTTTAGTCTGTCACTATAAAATCTCCAATTCTACGCCCGATAATTTTTTTTCCATATTTATTTACACCCAAANTTTGCACCGTTGCTCGGGATTTAAATCTTCTAGCACCAGTATCAAATTCTTGTATTTTTAAGCATATATAAATTCGCTGTCAAATTTTTGGCGCCGTTAGCCGGGAAGTAAAAATTAAATTAAAAAAAATCATAATTAGAGTAATGGACAAATTATGACTATTAGAAACCTTTTACTTGAATTACAACTTAATTTCATATTTAGTTAACTGTTTTTTCCGTGTACTGATTTCAATTGTATGCGTAAATTTGGACCTAAAAATCTTATACCATACGATTCGGAATTAGAACGCACTCATAGAAGGATTAGAAGATTAAGAAGAGAACCTAAAAATTCTGATACAATGGAAAACAACATGAGCAATGTATGCGTAAATTTGGACCTGAAAATCTTATACCCTATGATTCGGAATTAGAACACACTGTTAGAAAGTTAGAAAACTAAGAAAAGAACCTAGAAATCCTGACACAATGGAAAACAATGTGAACAATCAAAGCGTAAATTTGGACCTGAAAATCTTATACCCTACGATTCAAAATTAGAACGCACTATTAGAAGGATTGCGTAAATTTGGACCTTAAAATCTTATACCCTACGATTCAGAATTAGAACGCACTGAATCTTATACCCTATGATTCAGAATTAGAACGCACTATTAGAAGAATTAGAAAACTAAGAAGTAGAAACCTAGAAATCCTGACACAATGGAAAACAATGTGAACAATCAAGGAATAGAAAATGAACATTGACAACGAGTTTATATATGCTTAAAAATACAAGTATTTAATACTGCTGCTAAAAGATTTAATTCCTCAACAATGGCACAAAAAAACTTAATAACAGTTATAGATTCGATAAAGATGTATATATATAAAATTCAATAATGGTAAAGTCACATTTATCAATGCAAGTATACGTATCGCTCAAGTAATATAGGGCTCTAATGGAGTCTTGGATATCAATCCCACATAAAATAATATTAGAACTACGAACTAAGATTTTAGAAAAGCAATACTTAATCATAACAATGGAAGTTCAATTTTGGCTTATCTGTCACTAATAGGCAATTGAAATAAATATGTAATTTTAATAACTCTTAAATAACTCTAGAACTACAAACTAAGATTTTAGAAAAAGCAATACTTAATCGCAACAATGGAATTCAATTTGCTTATGACTACAAACTAAGATTTTAGAAAAGCAATACTTAATCACAACAATATAATTCAAATTGCTTATCTATGAACTAAGATTTTAGAAAATCAACACTTAATCACAACAATATAATTCAAATTGCTTATCTGTCATCTATTAGGCAATTGAAATAATTATGTAATTTTAATAACTATTAAATAACTAATGATACTAATGAAGAAGGCAATTGAAATAAATATGTAATTTTAATAACTCTTAAATAACTAATTATACCAATGAAGGTTCTTTAGAAAAGCAATACTTTAATTGCAACAACGAAGTTCAATTTGTTTATCTGTCACTAATAGAAAATTAAAATAACTATTTAAATTTTTAATAACTCTTAAATAACTAATTATACTAATGAGGTTTTTAATGTGATATTCAATATATCTTAACTCTTAAATAACTAATTATACTAATAAGATTTTTAATGTGATATTCAATATATAAGAAAACATCCTTCTCGATGTCAAGAAATTATAATGAATGAATAAAGTGAATCAGTTCAAATTGTATTGTGCCAAATAGGAGCATACCTATTTTTTACCCTTTGGTCCAGGCATAAAGAATATTGACTAATCCTATGCTTCTTTACTGAATCTGTNTTGTCAAGAAGTTTAAGTGAATATATAAATTGAATCAGTTCAAATTGTATTGTACCAAATAGGAGCATACCTATTCTTTACCCTTTGGATCAGGCATAAAGAACATTGACTAATCGTATGCTTGGTTACTGAATCTGCAGCTAGGCTGGGAGAATATCGGCTCTCACTTCGAAGCTCCCACGTTCCCCTTGNTTCGGAGCTCCCATGTTCCCCTCGCCTGAGGGCTAACATCTACACTTCAGCACCCAAACGATAGGACCGAATCAGGGATTTTAGTCTGTCACTCTAAAATCTCTAATTCTACACCCTATACGATAGGACCGAATTGAGGATTTTAGTCTGTCACTCTAAAATCTCCAATTCTACGCCCGATTATTTTCATTTCCCTATTTATTTGCACCCAACTTTCAAGGACTTTGACCTCTGATGCCCGATAATATTATTTCCCTATTTATTTGCACCCAACTTCCAAGGGCTTTGACCTCCCCAATTCTTGAGATGTAATCTTCACTTTAGTTGTAAAACTCAACATATTTTAACAGATCAATTGACCAGATTGTGTAATCTTCACTTTAGTTGTAAAACTCAACATATTTTAACAAATTAATTGGCCAGATTGGTAATCTTCACTTTAGTTGTAAAACTCAACATATTTTAACAAATCAATTGGCCAGATTGAAAATAAATTAAGATCGAAATCAATTGGCCAGATTGAAAGAATATCATATTTGCACCCAACTTTCAAGGGCTTTGACCTCCCTGAATCTTGAGATGTAATCTTCACTTTAGTTGTAAAACTCAACATATTTTAACAGATCAATTGACCAGATTGGTAAACTTCACTTTAGTTGTAAAACTCAACATATTTTAACAAATCAATTGGCTAGATTGAATTTCCCTATTTATTTGCACCCAACTTCCAAGGGCTTTGACCTCCCAGAATCTTGGATGTATTATTCTCTTTAGTTGTAAAACTCAACATATTTTAACAAATCAATTGGTCATATTGAAAGTAAATTAAGATTGAAGTGAAAAGATCATCACAACTTCTTTGACATTCTCATGACACAACCAATTTAAATCACCATTTCACAAAATTTCAAGACAAGGAGAAAGACAGAGAAAACTACTCAGAACTCATGGAGAAGATACGACAAAATTTGAAATTTATATATAAAAGCAGAGTCACACAAACTTCAATAAGTAAATACAACTTATCTCTAATTCCTCCCCAACCAAACTCCTCGAAGTTCCTTTGAATCTCTTCCTTTCTTTACAGCACACATAATTCTCCTTTGAAGCGACAAGGAGGACGAAATCTCTCACTTTCCTTCCACTCTTAAAATCTCTCAAAGAATTCCTCACAATAATAACCACTCTCTACACTCTAATGGGCACCACAAACAACAAAGACTCCGCACACACCCCGTGGACACCATCTTTTTTGGCCTCTAAATTGTTTCTTTTAAAGATGTAGAAGAGTTTTCAAGAGTTACCCAAGCGTCCCTTCAAAAATCGTCCACATTCAATGCATCTGTTGAGAGAACTGATGTGCTCGCCGTCGGCGGCCTAGATGGCGCCGTCGGTGGCCTTCAAGAATATTTAATTCTGGACTCTTAGGAAAAACCCGTCGTCGGCAGCTTCGAGCCCGCCGTCGGCGCCCAAGATCAAAATCTTCATATTTTGGTCCTTTTTGCTCCAAATTCGCTCCTTTTTGCATCTTTTTGCTCCAATCACCATAATTCAACATACCTGCAACAAAAAATTAAAAATATCTTTCTTTAAAATGCAATATCATCAAAATCAGTGTAAAATAAGTATGAAAATCTCAACATATTTTCCTTTGGTCAAAATCCCCCAAACTTAACTATTACTTATCCTCAAGTAATTTTAGTACTACATAAAAGTTATGATCTAGTGTGGTAAAGTTTTAATTCAGAAATACTATAAGTTTGATTTAAGTAAATACCGTAGTGAGATTTTTNTAGTGAATGCCTTAGCTCCAGACTAACACCCAGGGTTAACCTTAGGGTCCAACAGTCCTAAGGGTGACTCATTTGAGTTTCCTCCATAGTGATCCCACCCACTAAATGCTAGAGGTTGAGACCAACATGTGGAACTTCAGGTTGATTAGAGAAGAGTTTGGAATTTTTAGTGGTGAGGGTTTCACGTCTAGTTTTTCTAGGAATAGTCAACAGGAAAGTCCTATGGCTAGACCCTAGGCTACTAAAGAGGAAGAACTAGACCGACCAATATGTGGAACTTCAAGTTGAGTAGAGAAGAGTTTGAAATTTCTAGTGGTGAGGGTTCCAGATCTAGTTTTCTAAGAATAGGCAATAAGAAGTTTGGAATTTCTAATGGTGAGGGTTCCATGTCTAGTTTTCTAAGAATAGTCAATAGAAAATTGTAGAATTTCTAATGGTGAGAGTTCCTTGTCTAGTTTTCTAAGAATAGTCAATAAGAAAATAAGTGTAGAGTTTCTGATGGTGAGGGTTCCTTGTTTAGTTTTCTAAGAATAGTCAATAGAAAAGTCAATGGCTAGACCTTAGGCTACTAAAAGGGAAAAACTAAACCTCAACCAAAAGTGAGGTCAACAGCCCTTCATAATAATGTTTCAATCGATGCTCATTAAATTTAAATATATTTCTAGTTTTAGGATCTTTAATAACAACAGCTCCATAACAATAGTCTTTAATCACTTTAAATTGTTCTAACCATCTGGATTTCAGTTTTCCTGGAAATAATCTCAACCTTGTTTTATATAATAAAACTTCTTGTTCAGGTTCAAACTTCTTTTTAATAATCTTCTGATTATGTCATATTTTCATTTTCTATATATAGATTTTTGCATTATCATATGCTTTATTTCTAATCTCCTCAAGTTCATTGAGTTACAATAATTTTTTCTTACCAACATCTTTTAGATTAAAATTAAATTGCTTAATAGCCCAAAATGCTTTATGATCTAATTCTACTAGTAAGTGGCATGTTTTTCAAAAAAAAAAAAGTCTATATGGGGACATTCCTATAGGAGTCTTATAAGAAGTATTGTATGCCCATAATGCAAAATATAATCTAGTAGACCAATCCAATTTATAGAGATTTACAATTTTTTCTAAAATTTATTTTATTTCTTCATTTGATATCTCTACTAGACCGCTGGTCTGAGGATGATAAGCAATAGAGAATATATGCATAATATCATACTTTTTAATAAATTTCTTGATTCTCTTATTCCTAAAAGGGGATCCTCCATCAATAATAATTACTCTCGGCATTTCATATCTTGTAAAATTATTTTTATTTAAAAATTTAAAAACACTTCGAGCATCACATTAAGGTACAGCAATAGCTTCAATCCATTTGAACATAAAATCAATAGCAAGTAATACATATAAATTTTCAATTAAAGGCATAAATGGTCCATAAAATCTAATCCCCACACATAAAAAATTTCAACTTCCAATGTGTAATTTAGAGGCATTTCATTTCTTCTAGAAATATTTCCTACTCGCTAACATCGATCACATGTTTTAATATATACATTAACATCTCTAAAAATAATAGGTCAATAAAATCCAACTTTCAAAATTTTATATATAGTTCTATTTCTTTTCAAAATGTCTTCCAAATTCAGAATCATGACATCTTTCAATTATTTGTTGAGTTTCTTCATAAGACACACACCTTCTAGTAATTAGATCTTTACACTGTTTATATAAATATGGGTCATCCCAAAAATAGAATTTTGAATCATATCTAAATTTCTTTAATTATTGATTCTTAATATCAGGTGGTAGAATATCACTTACAATATAATTTACTATATGGGCATACCATGGTATATTTAGTTCATCAATATTATATAATTATTCATCAGGGAAATTTTCTAGAATTTTATTTGCAAAATTAGTTAATATTCCTTTTTTCTAGTCTAGACAAATGATCAGCTATTTGATTATCATTTCCCTTTCTATTAACTAAAATAAAATCAAACTCTTGCAAAAGAAGTATCCATCTAATTAATATTGGTTTAACATCCTTCTTTTGCATCAAGTATTTGATAGCAAAATGATCTGTATGCACTATACATTTGGTTCCAATCAAGTAAGGTTTAAATTATCAAAGGCATAAACAATAATTAATAACTCTCTTTTAGTAGTAGTGTAATTAATTTGAGCATCTTTTAGAGTTTTACTAGTATAATATATTACTTTAAAAACTTTGTTGTGCATTTATCTTAAAACAACTACAATAGCATAATCACTAACATCGCATATTATTTCAAATGGTTTCTCCCAATCAGTTTGAATTATTATAGGTGTTGCAGCGACTTTATATATGCTTAAAAATACAAGAATTTGATACTGCTGCTAGAAGATTTAAATCCCCAGCAACGACGCAAAAAACTTGACAGAGGTTATAGATTTGATAAAGATGTGTATAAAATATTTAATAATTGTAAAGTCACATTTATCAATGCAAGTATACGTATCGCTCAAGTAATACAGGGCTCTAATGGAGTTGTGGATGTCGATCCCACAGGGAGTAATATTAGAGGCTACAAACTAAGATTTAAAAAATCAATACTTAATTATGATCCTACATGGAGTAATATTAGAGGCTACGAACTAAGATTTAAAAAATCAATACTTAATCATAACAATATAGTCTAATTCGCATAATTTTCACTAATAGGAAATTGAAATAAAAATGTAATTTTAATAAACTCTTAATTAACTAATTCTACAAAAAAAATTTATAATATGAAGTTCAATACATAAGAAAGCATCCTTCTCCTTGTCAAGAAGTTTAAGTGAATATATAAATTGAATCAGTTCAAATTGTATTGTACCAAATAGGAGCATACCTATTCTTTACCCTTTGGATCAGGCATAAAGAACATTGACTAATCGTATGCTTGGTTACTGAATCTGCAGCTAGGCTGGGAGAATATCGGCTCTCACTTCGAAGCTCCCACGTTCCCCTTGCCTGAGGGCTAACATCTACAGTTCAACACCCAAACGATAGGACCGAATTGAGGATTTTAGTCTGTCACTCTAAAATCTCCAATTCTACGCCCGATTATTTTCATTTCCCTATTTATTTGCACCCAACTTTCAAGGACTTTGACCTCTGTAAATCTTGGATGTAATCTTCACTTTAGTTGTAAAACTCAA
>JXCR01139007.1:86928-108632 GCA_002079205.1 Phalaenopsis hybrid cultivar | reverse complement strand
CCAGTGAAGCCAATTTTTGATTAGGCATATCCTTAAGCTTCTCCTCACTTCCATAATTTTTTTTCTTTCTTTTTCTCTTTTTTCATTTGGATTGCTTTCAATTCTATATATTTTTCTTTTCTTTTCAGGGATTGTTTTCAATCCTTTCTTTTTCTTTTTTTCAAGTCAGGATTTTTATATCTGGATAGCCTTTAATGATTTTGAACTTCATTTTTCTTTCCCTAAATTTGAAACTCAAAGCATTCCTTTACCTTATAAATATTTCATAGTTTTTACATCATTGAGCCCCAGTCTTTTCTTCGGTGGAATCCTCTTCTATTAACTTCATCCTCCTCATCAGTTGTATCAAGCTATCTTCTAAATATCCAGAGTGCTCAAAATGTTCTTTCATCCTCCAGTCCAGATGATCGAAGAAATCAGAGATATTATTAATTGCATTCATGATATTTTCTACCTCCTTTTCTAATTTCTTGATTCGGCGCAGGATTACCAGAGATTTGTTAGGAATTAAGGGTTGAACTGGCAGTGAATTCTAAGACGATTGATCTACTATAATGGCCATCATTTTCATCTTCAAAAGCTGGGAATCTCTCAGTTGGATCCAAAGGCTTCCAAGGTAGCAGTTAATTTTCCCAATTTTCATAGGACACTTGGAACTGACTGTAAAGTGAGAAAATTACGGAGGGGTGTCTAAGCCCATAAGTTGATCCATAAACGATCAGGCCCAAAACCGCCTTCACAATTATTGATCCGATGTCGATCGACAATCCCCTTTGGATGCAGTAATTTAAAATGACACTTTCTTTAGAAACTTTACCGATCTTCATTGTCGGTAACAGTTTTGCAGAAATGAAAAAGTGCCAATGTTTTGAAACGAGATTTAGGAGTGTTGCAGAAAAAACTAACATACCCGTTTTCTCTTGTTTCCCAATCGTCAGTTTCATCCGTTAAATATTTGTAAATTTCATTCAACTGGTTTCTCGTTGAGACAAAATTGGAATAGTGGCAGACATGAACATTTTCAATCATGTATAATTCGTTGATATGAGCAGGAGTGAAAGTGATCCATCTTCCTCACACATAAACAACTCCTTGGTTGATTCCGTGTAAATTTGCATAGAATTCTTTTACGACAAGAACCACCACAGCGGCGGTAGTGTAGCACAACAGTTCCCATCTTAGTCGCACTATCATCTCTTCAATATCCATCGTGGGATTATTCAATCCATGATTTACAAATCCACATTCCTTGATCAATCTTTTCTACTGTTGAAGATTCGTTGCGCTTCCACACTAATAAACTTTTGCCTATTGAAAACTCACATTCTGGGATTATCAGAGAAATTGGATGCCCTAGGAATGATATTGGTGGAGTTTCACTTCTTTTTTGGAGGGAAAATATGAGCTAGGAATCGAATTTTTGAGTTTAAAAAGATTATTCCCACCCAAAAACTGTGAAAAACCGCCATTTGAACCCAAGTAACCGCCAATTTTTCGGTCAAGCCGTCGACGGGGTCGAGGGTGCCGTTGGTGAGCCTCTGTATTAATTTTTCCTGGACTCTCGAGAAAAACCCACCGTCGGTGGCGTCGAGGGCGCAGTCGGCACCCAAGGCAAAATTTTTACAGTTTCGCTCTGGTCCGAATGCGTTCCAATTTTTCTTCATGAATCAAATTTTTATGATGTTTCAAGGGTAAATAAGAGTAGTAGAGCTTAATACTACAACATACTAATGATAATTTCAAATACAAACTACCATAATCACGATAAAAATAAAGATAAATATGGGTTGCCTCCCATAAAGCACTTGGTATAATGTCATCAGCCCGACCTATTCAGGTGTCATTCAGGTTGACTAATCATTAAAACCTCTTTAAAATTCGGTCTTTTACCCTCATAATATGGTTTTAATCTGTGTTCATTTACTTTAAATCTATTTCCTGTCTTCTAATCTTCAATTTCAACAGCTCTGTAAGTATAAACTTAAGTCACTTTAAAGGGTCCTAACCAACGAGACTTCAATTTCCCAAGAAATAACTTCAGCCTAGTGTTGTAAAGTAAAACTTCTTGTCCTAGTTCAAAGCTCTTCTGGTTAATCTTCCGATCATGTCATAACTTTAATTTTTTCCTTATAAATTCTATCATTATCATAAGAATCATTTCTTAATTCTTCCAATTCATTTAGTTGTAACAATCTCTTCTTATCACCATCTTTCAAATTATAGATGAATTCTTTAATCGCCTAATATGCTTTATGCTCCAATTCTACTGGTAAGTGATAAGTCTTTCCAAAAATTAGTTTGTAAGGAGTCATTCCAATAGGAGAGTATTATAAGCATTCCTGTATGCCCATAATGCGGCATCCAGTCTAGTGGACCAATCTATTCTACTAGGGTTTACAGTCTTTTCAAGTATTTGTTTAATCTCTCTATTAAAAACTTCAGCTAACCCACTGGTTTGAGAATGATAGGCAGTAGAGATTTGATGAATAATATTAAACTTTTCTATCAATCTCTGAATATATTTATTTCTAAAATGGGATCCTCTATCAGTGATAATCATTCTAGGCATTCCGTATCTAGTGAAAATATTTTTCATTAAAAATCTCGAAACACTTTTAGTGTCAACGAGGTAAAGCTTGTGCTTCAATCCACTTAGAAACATAGTCCACTGCAATTAACATGTATAAGTTTCTAAATGAAGGAATAAATGGTCCCATAAAATCTAATCCCCAAACATCAAAGATCTGAGCTTCTAACATAAAATTTAGAGGCATTTCATTTCTTGTAGATATATTGCCTACTTGTTGACATTGATCATAAGTTTTTATGTTTCTATAAACATCTCTAAAGACAGTAGACCAATAAAATCCAGCTTATAAAATTTTATAAGCAGATCTATCCCAAAATGTCCTCCAAATTCAGAATCATGACATTTCTGAATGATTAGCTCAGTTTATTTATAAGGTACACATCTCCTCATATTCAAATCCTTACGTTATTTATATAAATAAGGTTCATCCTAAAATACGCTTTTACATCATGAATAAATTTCCTTTGTTGTTACAATGTTAGTAAAGGTGGAAAAATATCACTTACAATATAGTTAACAATATCAACGTACCGTGGTATTTTCCACTCATTAATATTATAAAGTTGTTAATCAAGAAAACTGTCTGTAATTTCGTTGTCAGTGTCAGATGATTCTTGGTTTTCTAATCTTGAAAAATGATCAGCAATTTGATTATCAGTTCATTTTCTATCAATAACCACAAGATCAAATTCTTGCATCAAAAGTATCCATCTAATCAACATTGGTTTAACATCCTTCTTTTGCATAAGATATTTAATCGCAGAGTGATCAGTATGCACAACACATTTAGCTCAAATTAAATAAGCTCTGAATTTATCTAAAGCATACACAATGGCCAATTTTAGTAACAGTATAGTTAATTTGTGCATCATTAAGAGTTTTACTAGCGTAGTATATAACTGTAAACATAATAATATAGTTAATTTGTGCATCATTAAGAGTTTTACTAGCGTAGTATATAACTTTAAAAAAAATTCAGTAAGAGTATAGTTAATTTGTGCATCATTAAGAGTTTTACTAGCGTAGTATATAACTTTAATAATCTTTTCCTTTGTCCAAGGACAGCTCCAATAGCATAATCACTAGCATCACACATCAATTCAAATGGTTTTTTGTCCAAGAACAGCTCCAATAGCATAATCACTAGCATCACACATCAGTTCAAATGATTTCTTTGTCCAAGGACAGCTCCAATAGCATAATCACTAGCATCACACATCAGTTCAAATGGTTTCTCTTAGTTAGGTGAAACTATAATAGGGGCTGTGATTAATTTTTCTTTTAATAACTCAAAGACATTTAAACAACTTTCAGCATTCAAATTTCTTGTCCTTTTCTAAAAGTTGGCATAGAGGTTTAGTAATTTTTGAAAAATCTATAATAAAACAAAATTTTTTGTCCTTTTCTAAAAGTTGGCATAGAGGTTTGGTAATTTTTGAAAAATCTTTAAGACACAGTTCCTTTTCTAAAAGTTGGCATAGAGGTTTGGTAATTTTTGAAATATCTTTAATAAAACGCCTGTAAAATCCACATGTCCAAGAAAACTCCTAACGTCTCTTACATTAGTAGGAGGTGTTAGTTTAGATATAACTTGAATTTTTGCAGGGTCTGTCGAAGAAAACTTCTAACTTCTCTTACATTAGTAGGAGGTGTTAGTTTAGATATAACTTGAATCCAAGAAAACTCCTAACTTCTCTTACATTAGTAGGAGGTGTTAGTTTAGATATAACTTGAATCGAAAACTCCTAACCTCTCTTACATTAGTAGGAGGTGTTAGTTTAGATATAACTTGAATTTTTACAGAGTCTGCTTCCATACCATCTTTCAAAATTTTATGCCCTAACACATTTCCTCCTGCAACCATAAACTGACATTTCTCCCAATTCAGAACTAAATTAGTTCTTTCGCATAACTCTAAAACTTTTTAAAGATAATTTAAGCATGCGTCAAATGATGTTCCAAATACAGAGAAATCATCCATAAATACTTCCAATCCATCATCAATTAACTTATTAAATATGAACATCATACATATCTGAAAAGTTACAGGTGCATTACATAATCTGAAAGACATTCTTCAAAAAGCAAAAGCTCCAAAAGAACTAGTAAATGTTGAATTTTCTTGATTCTCAAGAGCAATAGGAATTTTATGGTAACTGGTATATCCATCTAAAAATAAAAATATTTGTGTGCCCAGCAAGTCTATCTACTATTTGATCTAAAAAGGGTAAAGGGAAGTGATCTTTCTTGCTGGTAGTGTTTAATTTTCTATAATCAATGCAAACACGCCACCCAGTAACTTGTCTGATAGGTATTAATTTATTATTCTCTTTAGTTTCAATAGTCACTCCTCCTTTCTTAGGAACACAATGAATTGGACTTACCCACGCACTATCTGAAATAAGATATATAATTCCAGTCTCTAACCATTTCAAAATTTCCTTCTTAACTACTTCTTTCATCATTAGATTTAATCTCCTTTGTGGATCAACTTTTGGTTTATATTTTTCATCTAATATAATTCTGTACATACAGATTGAAGGATTGATTCCCTTAATATCAACTAAGGTTCAACCAAAAACTTATATTTTTTCAATGTATCTAACAGTCTTTGCTCTTGCAAATCATTTAATTCTGAAGATATAATAACAGGTAATGTAGACGAGTCTCCAAAAGTCTTTGCTCTTGCAAATCATTTAATTCTGAAGATATAATAACTGGTAATGTAGATGAGTCTCCTAAAATTACATACTTCAAGTGGCTAGACAATACTTTCAACTCAAGTTCAGGTGGTTTTATAATTGACGGTAACAGATTCTTCTCAGCATTTTCTGTAATATCCAACATCTCAAATCTTTCTTGAACATAATCTAATTCCTCATTTTCTAATTCGTCCAAAATAACTTCATTACTCCCTTCAATATTTCCTGAACATAATCTAATTCTTCATTTTCTAATTCATCCAGAATAACTTTATCACTATCTTCAAATTATCTTTCTCTTCAAAATATTCTTTAAAATGTTCTTTCAATAGATGTTCACTAATTTCCATGCGAAAACTTTGATTATCTTTTTCAACAGCAGGGTATTTCATAGATTTCACAATGTTAAAAGTCACTTGTTAATCATTAACTCTCATAGTTAATTATCCTTTTTGAACATCTATCATAGCTTTTCCAGTAGCTAAAAATGGTCTCCATAAAATAATAGGTATTTCTTTATCTTCCTCCACATCTAAAACAATGAAATCCACAGGAAAGATAAATTTATCAACTTTTACTAACACATATTCTATAACTCCCTTAAGATATGTAACTGAACGATCCGCTAACTAAAGAGTTACAGAAGTAGGTGAGACTTCTCCTAATCATAATCTTTTGAAAATTGATAGAGACATAAGATTAATGCTGGCTCCCAAATCACATAAAACTGTTCCATAAAATTTTTCACCAATAGCACATGGTATAGTGAAATTGCCACGATCTTTTAATTTTTCAGGATGCTTTTTCTGAATAATTGCACTACTCTCTTTGCTAAGTATAACAGTTTCATTATCCGTCAACTTCCTTTTCTTGTTCAGAAAATCTTTCATAAACTTCACATAATTGGGCATTTGCTCTAAAGCCTCTACGAAAGGAATATTTACTGTTAATTTCTTAAGAATTTCTATAAACTTGGCTACACTCTTTACTAAGTGCAATAGTTTCATTATCCGTGAACTTCCTTTTCTTGTTCAGAATATTCATAATTGGGCATTTGCTCTAAAGCTTCTACGAAGGGAATATTTACTGTTAACTTCTTAAGATTTTTTAAAAATTTGAAAAATTGTTTATTCTATTTGTGTTGCTTCAATCTTTGAGGAAATGGTGGTGGAATTGGTGTAAATGGATACTCTAAATCTTGGTACTCATGACCATTTCTTTTTCCGTATCCACTTTCTTTTTTTCAGTTTCTGTTTCTTTTTGCACCCTTGTTTCTAATTCTTTTCCACTTCGTAATTGTATCGCTTTGATTTGTTCTTTTCCTTGATATTTTAGATTTGGTTCCACAGTACTAGAAAAAAGTTCCTAATGTTCAGTTACTAAGCACTGTAGTGATATGTATTTGGTTCCACAATACTTGGAAAAGTTCCTAATGTTTGGTTACTAAGCGCAGTAGCGATATGCCTTAATTGGTTTTCAATATTCTTAATAGCAGTTCCTTGATGTTGTAATTGATTTCCTTGAATCTATCACAGTACTAGGAAAAGTTCCTAATGTTCGGTTACTAAGCACAGTAGTGATATGCCCTAATTGTAATATTCTTAATAGCAGCTCCTTGATTTTGTAATTGATTTCCTTGAATTTGTAATTGATTTCCTTGATTCTAAGAAAAAGTTCCTAATGTTCGGTTACTAAGCGCAGTAGCGATATGTCCCAATTGGTTTTCAATGTTGATTTTGTAATTGATTTCCTTGAATTTATAATTGATTTCCTTGATTCTGCAATTGTTGACACATTTGTAATTGATTTCCTTGAATTTGTAATTGATTTCCTTGATTCTGCAATTGTTGACCCATGCTAAATATCAGCTCTTCCTTAGACAACTTCTTCTCCTTAACTTGAGTGTTACTATTAAATCCTGGAGGATAAGAAGGTCTGTAATTTACATTTTCTTGGTTGGATGAATTTTTTAACGGGTTCACTGGGTTGTTTGACCATTGTTGATTTGTAGAAGAATTGTTATTCCAATTAAAATTTGGTTGATTCTTCCAACCTGAGTTATAATAGTTCGAATAAGGGTTGTTGGGTTTATTAATAGCATTTAAAGTCTCATATGAAGGTTGAACATTCACAAATTACCCAGATGAATTCTCTTCCATCATAGAAGGTGTTGTCCATAATGATCTAATTTCTTTGATATTGCAACAATCTGCGAAGCTAACATAGATATTGCATCTGAATCATGTATACTAGCTACTCTTTTAGGATTTACCCGTTCAGAGGGCCATTGAAAATTGTTGGCAGCCATCTCTTCTATTAATGAATAAGCCTCATCAAAAGGTTTTGACATTAAAGAACCACCAGCCGCAACATCTATAATCGATCGAAGAGATCCCACTAATCCATTATAAAAGGTTTGAATTATTAACCAGTATGGTAACGAATGATGGGAGATCCCACTAATCCATTATAAAAAGTTTGAATTATCAACCAATCTAGTAATGAATGATGAGAACATATCCCACTAATCCATTATAAAAGGTTTGAATTATTAACCAGTCTGGTAACGAATGATGAGGGTATCAAAAGGTTTTGACATTAAAGAACCACGAGCCGCAGCATCTATAATCGATCTAAGAGATCTTAATCCATTATAAAAAGTTTGAATTATCAACCAATCTGGTAACGAATGATGAAGGCACTTCCTAAGATTATAAAAAGTTTGAATTATCAACCAATCTGGTAACGAATGATGAGGGCACTTCCTAAGAATATATTTAAATCTCTCCCAAGCTTCGTATATTGACTCTCCATCAATTTGATAGAATGATGTTATGTCATTTCTAAGTTTAGCAGTTCATATATTGACTCTCCATCAATCTGACAGAACGATGTTATGTCATTTCTTAGTTTAGCAGCACCAGTCTGGTAATGAATGATGAGGGCACTTCCTAAGAAGATCTTTAAATCTCTCCTAACCTTCGTATATTGACTCTCCATCAATTTGACAAAATGATGTTATGCTAAGAAGATCTTTAAATCTCTCCCAAGCTTCGTATATTGACTCTCCATCAATCTGACAGAATGATGTTATGTCCATTATAAAAAGTTTGAATTATCAACCAATCTGGTAACGAATGATGAGGGCATTTCTTAATAGGATCTTTAAATCTCTCCCAAGCTTCATATATTGACTCTCCATCAATCTGACAGAATGATGTTGTGTCATTTCTAAGTTTAACAGTTTTGGATGGAGGGAAATATTTGGATAGAGGTTTCTGTGAAAGTTCTTCCCAAGTTCTAATAGATCCTGGTGCTAACGAATTTAATCACATTTTAGCCTTATCCCTCAGTGAAAAAGTAAAAATCCTAAGTCTAATAGCATCGTTTGAGACTCTGTCATATTTAAAAGTAGCACACGGTTCTAAAAAACTAGCAAGGTGTAAGTTCGGATCTTCATTTAGTGTACCGCTAAATTGTTTGTTTTGTACCATTTGGATAATAGTAGGTTTAAGCTCAAATGAATTAGCAGCTACATCAGAATTTTGGATAGATAAGTAAATTTCATATGCTGTAGGATTTGCATAATCTCGTAGGGGTCTAAGTTGGTGTTCATTCTCTATTCCTTGATTGTTCATGTTGTTTTCCATTGTATCAGAATTTCTTGGTTCTCTTCTTAATCTTCTAATCCTTCTAACAGTGCGTTCTAATTCCGAATCGTAGGGTACAAGATTTTTAGGTCCAAATTTACTCATACAATTTGAAATCAATACAAAGAAATATAATTAAATAAATATAAAAATAAGTTGCAATTTTTGTAAAAATTTTCTAATAATCCTAATTTTTTCGTTACTCTGATTGTGATTTTACTCACTCACTCCCTGGCAACGGCGCCAAAAACTTGATAGCGACTTTATATATGCTTAAAAATATAAGATAAATATGGACGTAATAATTCAGCAACTGCACCAAAAACTTAATAGCAGTTATAGAGTCGATAAAGATGTATGTATAAAAATATTCAATAATTGTAAAGTCACACTTATCAACGCAAGTATACGTATCACTCAAGTAATATAGGGCTCTAATAGAGTCGCCAAAAACTTGATAACAGTTATAGATTTGATAAAGATGTGTATAAAATATTCAATAATTGTGCAAAGTCACACTTATCAATGCAAGTATACGTATCGCTCAAGTAATATAGGGCTCTAATGGAGTTCTAGATATCAAATCCCACATGGAGTGGTTTAGAACTACAAACTAAGATCTTAGAAAAGCAATACCTTAATCGCAACAACGAAGTTCAATTTCCTTATCTGTCATTAATAGGCAATTGAAATAAATATGTAATTTTAATAACTATTAAATAACTGATGATATTAATGAACTCTTAAATGTGATATTCAATATATAAGAAAGCATCATTCTCCTTGTCAAGAAATTATAGTGAATAGATAAAGTGAATTAGTTCAAATTAGAGTGTGTCAAATAGGAGCATACCCATTCATTACCCTTTGGTCCAGGCATAAAGAACATTGAATAATCCTACGCTTGTTTACTAAATTTATGGCTAGGCTGAGAGGATACCGGCTCTCACTTCGGAGCTCCCACGTTCCCCTCTCCTAAGGGCTTACATATACCCTTCAGCACCCAAACGATAAGACCGAATTGGGGATTGTAGTCTGTCACTCTAAAATCTCCAATTCTTCGCCCGATAATATTAATTCCTTATTTATTTGCACCCAACTTCCAAGGGATTTACCTCCCTAAATCTTGGATGTAATCTTCACTTTAGTTGTAAAACTCAACATATTTTAACAAATTACTCCCTGAATCTTGGATGTAATCTTCACTTTAGTTGTAAAACTCAACATATTTTAACAAATTTATCCCTGAATCTTGGATGTAATATTCACTTTAGTTGTAAAACTCAACATATTTTAACAAATCAAATCTGAATCTTGGATGTAATCTTTTTTAACAAATCAATTTGTCAGATTGAAAGTAAATTAAGATCGAAGTAAAAAGATCATCACAATTTCTTAAATATTTTCATGGCCACGAATTGAAATCATCATTTCACAAATCTTGAGACAAGGAGAAAGATAGAGAAAACTACTCAGATAATCACCATTTCACAAATCTTGAGACAAGGAGAAAGACGGAGAAAACTACTCAGATCTCATGGAATCACCATTTCACAGCTCAAGACAAGAGAAAGACAGAGAAAATTACTCAGATCTCATGGGCCACAAATCTCAAGAAAAGGAGAAAGACAGAGAAAACTACTCAGATCTCATGAGGAAAACACAATTCAGAATTCATATATAAAATCAAAGTCATACAAACTACAACAAGTAAATAACTTATCTCTAACTTCTCACTCCTCAAAGTTCCTCTGAATCTCTTCCTTTCTTTACAACACACAGAATTCCTCTTTGAAGCTAAAATCAAAGTCATACAAACTACAACAAGTAAATAACTTATCTCTAATTTCTCCCCATTAAAAGCGAAGTCATACAAACTACAACAAGTAAATAACACTTATGTCGAAAACTCCTCGAAGTTCCTCTGAATCTCTTCCTTTCTTTACAACACACAGAATTCTTCTTCAGAACACTCCTCAAAGTTCCTCTGAATCTCTTCCTTTCTTTACAGCACACAAAATTCCTCTTTGAAGTAGCAAGGAAGTTCCTCTGAATCTCTTCCTTTCTTTACAACACACAGAATTCCTCTTCGAAGTAGCAAGGAGACAACACACAAAATTCCTCTTCGAAGTAGCAAGGAGGAAGAAATCTCTCACTTTCCCTCCACTTTTACAATCTCTCAAAGAATTCCTCACAATTTTGACACTCTAGTAAATTCTCTATACACTAATGGGACCTCTCTAACCTCCAGGACCTTTCTAACATCCAGAACCTTTCTAATTTTCGGCCAAAATCTTCTTTTAAAGTTGTGGATGAGCTTTCCCAAGAGTTGCCTAAGAATCCCTTCAAAATTTGGCCTTATCCAAAGCCTGATTGGGCATAACCGCTAACCTCGTTGTCGGCGGCCTCGAGGGCGCCATCGGCGGACCTTCTTAATGAATTAATTCTGGAGTCTCGGGAAAATCTCACTGTCGGTGGGGTCAATGGCGCCGTCGGCGCCTTAGTTCAATTCTGCACATTTTGGTCCTTTTTGCTCCAAATTCGCGCATTTTTGCATCTTTTTGCTCCAATGACCCTAATTCATCATTCTTGCAACCAAACATCAAAAATACCTTTCTTTAAAGTATAATATCATCAAAAATAGTATAAAATATGTATGAAAATCTCAACATATTTTCCTTTGGTCAGTTATAAGAATATATGTGTGCGTCACGTTAGGAAGGAAAGCACTAGGACTCACATCTAGCTCAAGCGGTGATAAGATAATATATGTGCTACATTGAGAAGAAAAGCACTGGGACTCATATCCAACCCAAGAGGTGATAAGAAAATATATGTTTGTCACCTTAGGTAGGAAAGCACTAGGACTCACATCCAACCTAAGCGGTGACAAGGGAATATATGTGCTACATTGAGAAGGAAAGCACTGTGACTCACATCTAACTCAAGTGGTAATAAGAAAATATGTGTTTATGCAGAAAATATGTAGATTCAGACATGTGAATTTTTGGGGAATATGTGAATAGAATATGTGAAAGAATCGGAAGCCTTAACATCCGTTGAAGGGGGACTCACACCGATCCTTAGAGAATTTGAAATTTGAAGGAACCGGAAGCCTTAACATCCATTGAAAGGGGCCTCACACCGATCCTTAAAGAATTTGAAATTTGAAGGCTTCCGATCCTCAGAGAATTTGAAATTTGAAGGAATTGGAAGCCTTAACATCCATTGAAGGGGCCTCACACCGATCCTCGGAGAATTTAAAATTTGAAGGAATCGGAAGCCTTAACATCCATTGAAGGGGGCCTCACACCGATCCTTGGATATGGGGAGTCAAAATTTGGGTATTAACCCTAAGAGTCATATGAAAACAATGTAGAAAGTTTGTGATGTTGAATTTATAGAAATGTGTCACATGAAAAGGTTGATTTTATTGAAGAAGATTTGCAGAGTTTTGTGTGGTTTTGTGCAGAATGTGAAATTCCATAGGGATGTGAAGAGAGTTAATGTAGATAAAGATGGTTTTGTTGCGCGCACAAAGAGTAAGGGACTCTGAAAATGAGAGAATCCACTCAACAGATTTCTTTTCTTTTCTTGTTATTTTTGTCACATTTGATTTTTCAAACTATGTTTTTAAAGTTTCAATTTTAGTTGGTTGACTTTCAAAAGAAATTTATTTTGTTGTTTTTTTAATTTGTGATTATTTAAATTTAAATTTTATTTATTGTTAAAGATTTGTTATTTTGTTTTTTGTTCATTGAAATTCTGAACCAACACGTAGTTCGTAGCTTCCATCCATGCACAAAAGGTAACTGACAAGAAGGTACAACTCTAAGATAAATTCCATTAATCTGCTTCAGTAAAGTTGTTACAGATCCAACGAAGGCTGACGCCTCAAAAAGGTACAATATAAAGTCCATGTTGAAATATATTCAGAACATCTCATGCTATAAATATATTATAGGCTGAGTATATCAGATACATATAATGTTGCTATATATATATAAAAAAGAAAGTGAACCCTCTGACCATCTGCACCAGGTACGACGATCTCCTTATCAAGCAGACCTTCAAATGGTATTTTGAAAAATCATGCTCTAGGATAAGAAAGTCATGCTCTAGGATAAGAGTTCCCCTTGCATGTACTTAGAGGTACAACCCTCTCATAGCTCGTACGACAGTAGCTCATCTAGTTCCAGGTCCGACTGGAATCCATATGGTATTTTACTATCATCCATCCTGCAAAAAGTCATAAACACCCTACGGTATCGTACCCCTGGAATGCAATGTTTGGCAACATCTGCACCATTAACTTTAAGAACGAGCACTGAACTGACTGGTAGAGAAATATCCACAGAACCTCTGAACTCACCAGGGCTGACGATATCGATTTCTTTCCCAAATAAAATATTACTCTTGCTCAGAAATGAGATCGTGCAGAAGGGTCTTACAAAATCATAATGATCAATGTGTGGAGGAATGCAATCACCATCGTCGTAGATGTTGATAATACAACTATTTGGAACGCAGGTAGCAGGCAAAATACTCCATTTGATCATTCTTTTGATCATCCACTTTATCATTGACAGTAGTGGATCTACTTGGTTGTGTCTGAGGATCCCTGGCGGATTCCTCTGTCTGTCATTTGTGAAGTTATAACAGCAGCTGCACTGAATGGTGATTCTTCCTTTTCCTCTCATCCATTTCGTTGGCTCAGAGTATGTTCTTTCCATGAGAAGGCCCGCTCAGCCTCTATCTCTCAAATCAAAGACGCAGTCCAGAATGCTTCTTTCGTCACTCTCGGAGAAGACCCTGGTATATAGCTCCAAGCCTTCCAAGATGTTGACGAATTTTCCTTGAACTTCTTCGTAAAATTCAAATTCTCTTTTGATTACTTTACTTATCTTGTAGTACTCCATTGTACTAGGGGTTGGTAGCTGTTGTGGGCGTTCCTCCCTTCGAGCATTGGCAGGAACCCAAAATGGTGCTGGTTGATCTGGAACATGAGACTCGGCATCTAGCGGGATGTACAACCTTGGGCTCCATGGTACATACTGATCTATCCCCAGTGGGACGTATGGCTCATTCATCATAAAATCTGAAGTCTGAGACCCATCGGTGCTTGAGGTATACTCTTCTAATGTACTGAAATGTTGTAAATGTAGAACATTGCAATCTGAGCATTCTACAAACGTTCCCATGGCTGATGTCCCTACCGGTATTTCAATTTTGCACATCGGGCAACCCTTGCATAAAACATCTGAAACTGAAAGTGTATATGAATCTATCACAAATCTTGATTCTTCATCCATCGTAGGTAGGCTAGCAGAAGTTTCTTTCAGGTCTAGATCATAAATATGCCCCTCAGGAATAGGGGTGAGCAAGTGGTTCGTCTCTCTCTGACGTCTGTATTCTTATCATACAAAAGCTCTCTACTTCTTGCGGCTAATGTTCCTGCATTGCATCCTGCAAAGCGAAGTACTTGGCAGTCATTTGTTATTGGCGGCTATTAGGCCTCTGACTAGTGTAGCTACCATGGAGGGCAGACGACTAGGCCCTTCCATCTGATCTTGCTTTGTTATCGCGTTCTTGCCATTGTGTGATACATTGTCTTTGTCAGTCACCCTCAGTAGTGAAGGCAACCCCTCTTTCTCTTTGCAGCTGACTACATTCATGAGAGGACCTTCGTAGTCCATGTCAACCTGGTTAAAATCTATGTTGAAATCAATGGTACCGCCCTGCGGCGCCATCTTTTCATTTAGTGTGAGGCTCCAACCATCCTTGAAAGCAAAGATCAGCCACTGTTCCGACATTTTTTTGCAGACGACAGGAAAAATGTCAGTGGACCGAAACTTGGCATGAACAAGAACAAAACAAAGTATTTATTAAAGTAATTTTTAGCTTATTTTAGTGAAATGAATCGTTTACCTTATGTATGATTTTTGTTAAATTTTTGTGGAACATTATACTAAAAAGTGGAAAGGAGCAAATTTGAAGTTTAAAATTTATTTCTCAAAATTTTCATTATATTGAGGTTAATTACATAATTTGGACCCAATCAAAGACATTTGGCCCCATAGATAACCCTAAAATAATCAAAGTTTCAAAGTTTCAAAGTTTCAAAGTAAGTAGATGCAAGCGGTGTTAGGTTGCATAATAGGTTTTCAGACATCGTCCATTTATTGGTAACATTGGTCTTTCGCCATAGAAATCCACTAACTCATAGGCTCCTCTTGTGTAGATCTTTTTAATGACAAATGGTCCCTCCCAAGTTGACTCGAATTTTCCACCTACTTTGCGGCGTGCAAGAATAGGCCTTTTAAGTACAAGTATTAGGTCACCAACTTTGAATGTTCTTGGGTGGATCAATTTGTCATGGGCTGGTACCATCTTCGCCTAATAAAGCTCCAAATTTTATTGTGCTTCTAGTCATTTTCCCTTGAGACTCTCTAGTTCTTCAAGTCTGCTTTTTACACTTTCTTCCATTGCGAGTTGATTGGCAACGACAACTCTGAGAGATGGTGTCTGGATTTCTAGCAGTAGCACGACCTCTGCTCCGTACACGAGCATATAGGGTGTACACTGAGTGGGAGTCCTGAAAGTCATCCAATAGGCCCACAAGGCTTCTAATAGTTTGTTGTGCCAATCTCTTTTATTTTCATCTAGTGTCTTCTTTAAAATATGTACCAGTGTTTTGTTGAAAGCCTCAGCCAGACCATTTGCTCTGGGATAGTAAATCGTAGCGTATCTCCAATCTATCTCATGTCTTTTGACAAAATTGTTGATCTTTGTTCTTATGAAAGCTATCCCATTGTCTGAAATTATTCTTCGTGGTACTCCGAAATGGTAGACGACTTGGCTTTTGAAAAATTGAAGAACGTGCTTTGCCGTAACCTCACATAACGATACTGCCTCTACCCATTTGGAGAAATAATCTGTAGCGGCAAGTATAAACCTGTGTCCTTTGGAAGATGGAGGGTCTATCAGACCTATTATGTTTGTGCCCCAACACTCGAATGGCCACGAGGCAACAGTTGGGTCTATCACATTCGGAGGCTGGTGTAAGACTACCCCTTGCACTTGGCATTGGTGAAAATGTAACACATTCGGAGGCTGGTGTAAGACCACCCCATGCACCTGGCATTGGTGACATCTTCTGCATCGAATGGCCACGAGGCAACAGTTGGGTGTAGCACATTCGGAGGTTGGTGTAAGATCACCCCATGCACTTGGCATTGGTGACATCTTCTGGCTGTATCCATGCAATCGGACATCATTGCTGGCCAATAATATCCGAGTCTTTTGATCTTCATTTTCATTTTTGGCCCTGACTGGTGAGCGGTGCACAACCCGACATGTACCTTTTTTAATATATTCTGTGCTTCGGCTCTGCTCAAACACTGTAGCCACATCTGCTCAATTGATCTTCTGTAGAGAACATTTCCCATCAGAACGTAAGACATGGACCTTCTTGTGATGTGGTGTGCCTCAGACTTGTCTTATGAAAACTTTCCATTATGCAAATATTCTATTAATGGCTTGCGCCAATCTTTGTTGATGTCTGCAACTATATTTATTGTTTCTTCTTTTTTAAGCCTGTGTAGAGTTTCGAGGTCGATCTAAGATAACACTCATCTTCCTTGCACTGTAACTTCAATGGAATCCTCCATGGGACATGCTATTTCCTTAGCAAGTTTTGCTAGAGCATCGGCATGAGAATTATCTCCCCTAGGAATCTGATAGAAAGTCACATCAGGAATCTGCTCTAGGAGCTTCATCATGTACTGATGGTATTTTACTAATCTTGGTTTCAAAATTTTGTATTTTCTAATAATCTGCTAGATGACGAGTTAGGAGTTGCCATAGATGGCAATGTTTGTTATATCCATTGAGATTATCATTTCCAACCCGTTGATTAAAGCTTCATATTTTGATTCATTGTTAGTGCATGACTCTATCAGGTGGTATGAGAACCTCCCTTGTCTGGCGTGATAAAGATCAAACCAATTCCTGCTTTTCCTGGTATAACTGTGCTTGGTCTTTTGTCTTTTCTGGCTGACGAAGCACCATCGAAGTACATTTTCCAGCATTGCACACTGGAGAATTCCATTTGTAGTATTTGCTCATCTGGTAACTCGTCATTGAGAGAGAACCCAACTAGCAGTGGGTGTGCAGCGAGAAAGTCTGCTAGTATCTGTCCCTTGATAGCATGGAGAGGAACAAAAGTTATATCAAATTGCAATAAGATCATTGACCATCTTGCTAAACGTCCAGAGAGTGTTGGTCGGGTCATCAGATATTGCAACGGATTAACCTTTAAGATTAGGGTAATCTTATGAGAAAGCATGTAATGTCTAAGCTTTTGGGCGACGAAAATTAACGCCAAATAATTCTTCTCAATAGGTGGATACCTTATCTCTGTCGGTATTAGGCGACGACTCAAGTATTAGAGTGCATTTTCTTTACCCTCATCATTGACTTGGGCTAAGAGGGCTCCAAGAGAGTTATCCAAGGCCGCGGTATAAAGTATCAGAGGTTTCCCTGAGATAGGGACTGCCATAGTAGGAGGTGTCATTAAATATTGTTTACCATCCTCAAAGGTCTGCTGACATTTCTCTTCCCAAATAAATTTGGTGTCCTTTTTAATTAATGCCGAGAAAGGCTAACACCTACTTGAGAGATTAGAAATAAAGCGTCTCAGATATGCCAACATTTCCTGGAAGAAATGTAGTTGTTTCAAGGTTTTAGGAGGAAACATTTCTAAGATAGTTTTAATTTTATCTGAGTCAATCTCGATATCTCGATGAAGGACAACGAATCTCAGAAATTTCCTAGAGGTAACGACAAAGGTACACTTTAAGGGATTCATTTTAAGGTCATATCGTCGTAACCGTTCAAACATGATCCTTAAATCATACAAATGGTCTATTTTTTGTTTAGTTTTGATGACCAAATCATCCACGTAGCATTCTACTTAGTTGTGAATGAGGTCGTCAAAAATCTTTGTCACTGCATGCTGATATGTTGCTCCGACATTCTATAGGCCAAACGACATCACTGTGTAGCAAAAAATTCCAATCGGTGTTCTGAAGGAAGTAAGTGATGCATCCTCGGGAGCTATCTTGATTTAGTCGTATCCCGACTTCCGTCCATGAAGGAGAAAATTTCATGTGTTGAAGCGATATCCACCATCATCTCTGGTATGGAGAGTAGAAATTTGTTCATGAAGGAGAAAATTTCATGTGTTGAAGCAATATCCACCATCATCTCTGGTATGGGTAGTGGAAATTCATCTTTTGGACATGTCTTGTTCAAATCTCTGAAGTCAACACAAACACGGATTTGTCCACTTTTCTTCTTAACAGGTACAATATTAGCCAACCATATGGGGTATTGCTGTTCTTTTATAAAGTTGGCGTCTATTAATTTCTTCACCTCGGCGATGACTTGTTGCTCTATTTCGAGGCGCATTCTCTTGAGAGCCTGTTTTACTGGGGTTATATTCTTGTCCACCCCAAGTTTATGGACTGCAACTTCTGTGGACAATCCTAACATTTCATCATTGCTCCATGCAAAGCAATCTTTGAATTTTGTTAATAGTTTGATCAATTTTGAAGATTCTTCGTCATTGAGTAGAGAACTTATAAATGTAGGTAGGGGTTGTTCTTCACTCCCGAGGTTAATCTCTTTCAATTCATCAACGGTAGATTTAATTTCTTCCTCAAATTCTGGGGGAGCATCTTCTATTGGTTGATCAATAGAGTCATCCTCTATATCGAGGCAATCCTCTTTTAACTCACCAGTAACAACCATGCAAAATTCAAAATCATCGACTGGTTCGACTGTATCGAATTGTAGGCCCTCTTTTGAATTTGGAGTTTGACTTTTACCATTCCATAATTTTTAAAAAATTTGAAGTTTAACTTTTGGCATTTGTTTTGGTAAGTGTCCCTATTAAATTAACTTTTGAACATAAGGCGGGAAGTAACCAAAAGGCAATTCCATTAATTCATTAGAATCATCATCCAAATTTACAAATTTTTTAAGCTCAGTAGAGGTAGAAGCATGGTAAAATTTGATTGGCTTTGAACCAATGCTACAGACTTCCTTGACCTCTAAACTCTTGACCTTTTGAGGATCAGCTTTGAACCAACACTAAGGACTTCCTTGACCTCTAAACTCTCGACCTTTTGAGGGAGAATCAGAATGAGGGTCATAACATTCACATAGTGGTTTATCCGATCATACATTGTTTCATATTCATTCTTTTCTATATCTTCTAAGGATATCTCGTACTGAGATTTCTTCTGTCTTTTCATCATTATCTCATCTTCAGAACTGTCTTCATTATCAATGTTGATAGTTGGCCTAGTCTGTTCAACGATTAAATTGATCCTTCCTTGTCCACATCCCCGGCCTAGACCTCGGGTGTGCGAACTAAAAGAACTTTCACCAACTCGTTGTAAGGGAGTGGTGGAACATTGTTGAAGCTGAGTTGAATGACCTCCTCTTTATAATTCTTCTGAATCTTCATCTTTGTTTGTGATAACTTCAAGAGAGAAGACAATCTTCTTTGGAGGCGCGTAGTAGGCAGCATCTTCATGGATACCAACTTCATGCACTGAAAATGGTTGTAGGTCTCCTTTGATGCAATTTTCTTGACCATCTTTGTGGTATTTGATGCACTGGTGTAGAGATGATGGAACCATATTGTGCTCATAAATCCATGGTCAACTTAGTAGAGCGTTAAAAGAGGTCTCGGTGTCGATGATATGAAATTTTGCGGTTGTTGCTAGTTCTCCAACCTTCATAAGTAATGTAATTGGTGGAACCATATTGTGCTCATGAATCCATTGTCGACCCAATAGAGCGTTAAAAGAGGTCTCGGCGTCAATGATATGAAATTTAGCGGTTGTCACGAGTTCTCCAACCTTCATAAGTAATGTAATTGATCCGATGGCTCTTTCTCCCTTTTGGTTGAATCCTCTTAACTTCATTTTATCGGCCGTAAGCTCTTGAGCTTCAATATCCAAATAGGCCAATGTTTGTAGGCTCATAAAATTAAGAGAGGCTCCAGGATCCACTAAAACTATAGATAACACAAATCTGTCGATGTTGACGGAGATGTAGAGTGGACGATTATGGTCGGCGGTACTGAGCAGCAAGTCTTCATCTGTGAAGGTTACCCCGGGCTGTTCTATCAACGAACAAACTTCATCTAAGGATTNGCAGACCAATCCAATTTATAAGGATTTACAGCTTTTTCTAAAATGTGTTTAATTTCATGATTTGATATTTCTACTAGACCACTAGTCTGAGGATGATAGAAAATAGAGAATTTATGCATTATATCATATTTCTTGATCAATTTTTTGATTCTCTTATTCCTGAAATGAGATCCTCCATCATTAATGATTGCTCTCAGTGTTCCATTTCTTGTAAAAATATTTTTAATTTAAAATTTAGAAACACTCCAAGCGTCACATCTAGGCACAACAATAGTTTCAATCCACTTAGACATATAATTAACAACAAGTAATATATATAAATTTTCAAATGATGGCATAAATGGACCCATAAAGTCTAATCCCCATACATCAAATATTTAAACTTATAATGTGTAATTTAGAGGCATTTTGTTTCTTCTAGAAATATTTCCTACTCATTGACATCTATCGCATGTTTTAATATATTCATGAACATCTCTAAAAATAGCAGACTAAGAAAATTCAGCTTGAAAAATTTTATATGCAGTTCTATTTGTTCCAAAATGTCCTTTAAAATCAGAATCATGACATCTTTCAATTATCTGTTGAGTTTCTTCATAAGGCACGTATCTTCTAATAATTAGATCTTTACATTGTTTATATAAATATGGGTCATCCCAAAAATAGTCTTTCGAATCATAGATTAATTTTTTTTAATTGTGGATTCTTGATATCAGGTGATAGAATATCACCTACAATATAGTTTACTATATCAGCATATCATGGTACATCCATTTCATCAATATTATATAAATGTTCATCAAGGAAATTTTCTAAAATTTCATTTGCAAAATTAGTTAATATTGCTATTTATATTCTAGATAAATGATCAGCTATTTGATTACATTTTATTTTCTATCAACCACAGTAAAATCAAACTCTTGTAATAGAAGTATCCATCTAATTAACATTGGTTTAGCATCCTTCTTTTGCATCAAGTATTTAATAGCAGAAAGATCTGTATGCACTACATATTTAGTTTCAATTAAATAAGGTCTAAATTTATCAAATGCATAAACAATAGCTAATAACTCTCTTTCAGTAGTAGTATAATTAATTTGAGCATTATTTAGAGTTTTACTAGCATAATATATAACTTTAAAAACTTTATCGTGCCTTTGTCCTAATACAGCCTGACAGCGACTTTATATATGCTTAATAATACAAGATTTGATACTGCTGCTAGAAGATTTAAATCCCCGACAACGACGCCAAAAAAATTGATAACGGTTATAGATTTGATAAAGATGTGTATAAAATATTCAATAATTGCAAAGTCACACTTACCAACGCAAGTATACGTATTGCTCAAGTAATATAGGGCTCTAATGGAGTCCTGGATATCGATCCCACAGGGAGTAATATTAGAGGCTACGAACTAAGATTTAAAAAATCAATACTTAATCACAACAATATAGTTCAAATTGCATATTTTTCACTAATAGGCAATTGAAATAAACATGTAATTTTAATAAACTCTTAATTAACTAATTCT
>JXCR01139007.1:70331-84035 GCA_002079205.1 Phalaenopsis hybrid cultivar | reverse complement strand
AAGAAATTCAAGGTGAAAATCAAATATTTTTAGGTTGGAGTGAAGCTCTTACCGAGAGATGATAAAATCTGGTGTCTAAAAGCTTTGAAATCGCCTCAAATCCAAGATCTTCAAGCCCTAGATCAAAATTTTCATTTTTTTAAGAGGAAGGGGATGATGAATAGTGGCAGTTGACTGGTCAAAATTGCGGTTAAAAGTGTTTTTCGGGATCTCGCCATCGGCGGGGTCGTCAGTGCCGTCGGCGAGCTCTATTGAATTAAATAGCCTAAGTTTTGGGAAAAATCCTTCGTCGGCGGCGTCAATGGCGCCGTCGACAAGATTTTTAAAATTAGTTTGATTTCCAGATTTTTGCAATTTTGATCAATTTCAAGCCTCGTCAACATTCGTTCAATCATTCTAGACATAAATTTAAGTGACTAAATGATGTACTAACAAAAATAAACATTCACAACACAAAAAATCACAATTATATATAAAATCCAAGGGTTACAATACACGTTACACAACACACATAAGTTTGGTATTTTCTCAACCTTAATACATCAATTCAACGTCACAATCCAAGTCACAACACTCTAAACGCTAAAAAAAACATTTTATGCTCAATCTCAACTATACTGAGATATAAAAGCAAAATTTAAAAGTAAAGAAAACACATAAGTTCAAATCAAATCACACACATAGACATATAGGTAGTAAAGTAAATCTACTACTCCTCCGATTCAATGGTTGTTTCTCCTCTGATATCGCCCATCGATTGAACATGACCGAAGAGGTCATAGAAGGGTCAGTATGGGAATTCTTCAGTAGAGTCCTCTTCTATCAATCCCATCTTTCTCATCAATCATATCAAACTTTCTTCGGTATGTCCCGAGTGATCAAAATGCTCTTTCATCCTCGAGTCTAGATGATCTAAAATTTCAGAGATATTGCTAATTGTGTTCATAATGTTTTGTACCTCTTTCTTCAGTTTCTTGATTCTGCGCAGGATCACTAGTTTCTTGTCCAAAACTAGAGGCCGAATAGGAAGTGAATTATGAGATGATTGATCCGTAATAATAGTCATATAATTCTCATCTTCATTGGCTAGGAACTTCTGGGTTGGGTCCAAAGGCTTCCAAGGTAAAAAGTACCTTTTTCCAATTTTTGCAGAACACATGGAACTGACTGCAGAGTAAGAAGATTGTTGAAGGATGTCCAAGCCCATAAGTTGATCCATGAATGATCAGACCCAAAACAGACTTCACAATTATCGATCCAATATCAATCGGCAGTCCCATTTGAATACAGTAATTCAGAATAGCACTTTCTTTAATAAATTTATCGATCCTCATTTTCGGTGATAGTTTTGTAGAAATGAAGAAGTTCCAATGTTTAGAAATAGGGTTTAGAAGTGTAGCATAGAAACTAACATACCCGTTTTCTCTCATTTCTTATTCTTCAGCCTCGTCCGTCAAAAATTGGTAGATTTCATTCATCAGATTTCTTATCGGGACGAAGTTGGAATAATGGCAGACAGGAACATTCTCGATCATATATAACTCATTAATCCATGCAGGAGTAAAAGTTATCCATCTGCCTCGCGCATAGACGACTCACTGGTTGATTTCATGCAAATTAGCATAAAACTCCTTCACCACAAGAACGACTACGGCGGTGGTAGTGTAGCACAACACTTCCCATCATCATCGCACAATCATCTCTTCAATTACTGTCAAAGGATTGTTCAATCCTCGATTCACGAATCCTCTTTCTTTGATTAATCTCCACTTTGTCAGCAATTTGTTGAAGATTCATTGCTCCTCGGAACTAACAAACCTCCTCCGGTTGAACACTCAAAATCTAGGGTTTTCAGTGGAATTGGAAGCCATAGAGATAAATTTGGTGGAGTTTTAATTTGTTTTTGGGTAATATGAATTTAAGAATCGAATTTAGAAGTTTATAGGGAGTAAATCTCGCCTAAAACTGCCAAAAACCGACATTTCAAACTCCAGAGACTGTCATCTCGCCGTTCTTGCCGCCGGGGCATCGATGGCTCCATCAGCAAGCCTTGAGAATTAATTATCTGGACTCTCGGGAAAAATCCCATCGTCGGCGATGTCGAGCCAGCCGCTGGCGCCCAAGGCAAAAATTTCACAGTTTCGCTCTGGTCCAAATGCGTTCCAATTTTCTCTATGGATCCAATTTTTATGATGTTTCAAGGGTAAATACGAGTAGTAGAGTTCAATACTACCACAAACTAATGATAATTTCAAACAAAAACACTATAATCATAATAAAAATAAAGATTACTATGGGTTGCCCGACCTATTCAGATATTATTCAGGTTGACTGACCATTAAAACCTCTTTAAAATTTGGTCTTTTACCCTCAAAATACGACTTTAATCTATGTTCATTTACTTTAAATCTATTCCCAGTCTTTTGATCTTCAATTTCAACAGCTCCGTAAGTATAAACTTGAGTCACAGTAAAGGGACCTAACCAACGACACTTCAATTTCCTAGGGAATAACTTCAGCCTTGTATTGTAAAGCAAAACTTCTTGTTCTGGTTCAAAGTTCTTCTGGTTAAACTTTGATCATGCCATAACTTTAGTTTCTCCTTATAAATTCTGTCGTTATCATAAGATTCATTTCTTGAATCATGCCATAACTTTAGTTTCTCCTTATAAATTTTGTCGTTATCATAAGATTCATTTCTTATTTTTTAGTTTCTCCTTATAAATTCTGTCGTTATCATAAGATTCATTTCTTAATTCTTCCAATTAATTCATTTGTAATAGTCTCTTCTCACCAGCATCTTTTAAATTATAATTGAATTCTTTAACTGTCCAATATGCTTTATGCTCCAATTCTACTGGTAAGTGACAAGATTTTCCAAAAATCATCCTGTAAGGAGTCATTCCAATAGGAGTTTTATAAGTAGTCATGTAAGCCCATAATGCAGTATCCAGTCTAGTAGACCAATCTACCCTACTAGGGTTTACAGTCTTCTCCAGTATTTGTTTAATCTCTCTATTAGAAACTTCAACTAACCCACTGGTCTAAGGGTGATAGGAAGTAGAGATTCTATGAATAAAATAAACTTTTCTGCCAATCTCTGAATGTATTTATTCCTGAAATGGGATCCTTAGTCAATGATAATCACTCTCAGCATTCCATATCTAGTGAAATTATTTTCATTAAAAATCTTAAACCACTTTTAGCGTCACAGCGAGGTAAAGTTTGTGCTTCAATCCACTTTGAAACGTAGTCTACTGCAACTAATATGTATAAGTTCCCAGATGAAGGAATAAATGGTCCCATGAAATACAATCCCCAAACATCAAAGATCTCAACTTCTAACATGAAATTCTGAGGCATTTCATTTCTTCTAGATATATTGCCAACTCGTTGGCATCGCTCACAAGTTTTTATGTATCTGTAAATATCTCTAAAGAGAGTAGGCCAATAGAATCCATCTTGTAAATTTTTATAAGCAATTTTATCAGTTTCAAAATGTCCTCAAAATTCATAATCATGACATTTCTGAATAATTAGTTCAGTTTCTTCATAAGGTACACATCTTCTCATAATAAGATCCTTACATTGTTTATATAAATAAGACTCATCCCAAAAATATGCTTTCGCATCATGAATGACTTTTCTTTGTTATTGTTGTGCCAGCATGAGTGGAAAAATATCACTTACAATATAGTTAACAATATGAGCATACCATGTTATTTTCCACTCATTAATATTTTGAAGTTGTTCATCAGGGAAACTGTTGGTAATTTCATTGTCGGTGTCAGATAATTCATGACTTTCTAATCTTTNTAAGGCTCATCCCAAAAATATGTTTTCGCATCATGAATGAATTTTCTTTGTCGTTGCAATGTCAGCATAGGTTGCAAAATAGCACTTACAATATAATTAACAATATCAACATACCATGATATTTTTCACTCTTTAATATTATAGAGTTGTTCATCAGGGAAACTGTCCGTAATTTCATTGTTGATGTCAGATAATTCATGATATTCTAATCTCAACAGATGATCAACAATTGATTATCAGTTCCCTTTCTAATAATAACCACAAAATCAAATTCTTGCATCAAAAGTATCCATCTAATTAACATTGGTTTGACATCCTTCTTTTGCATCAGATATTTAATAGTAGAGTGATCAGTGTGCACAACACATTTAGTCCCAATTAAATAAGATCTAAATTTGTCAAAAGCATACACAATAGCCAGTAACTCTTTTTCAGTAACAGTGCAGTTAATTTGAGCATCGTTAAGAGTTTTACTAGCATAATATATAACTTTAAAGATCTTATCATAGCTTTGTCCAAGAAAAGCTCCAATAGCATAATCACTAGCATCACACATCAGTTCTAATGGTTTCTCCCAGTTAGGTGAAATTATTATAGGGGCTGTGATTAGCTTTTCTTTTAATAATTCAAAGGCATTTAAACAGTCTTCAGTAAACTCAAATTTCTTGTCCTTTTCTAAAGGTTGGCATAGAGGTTAGTAATTTTTGAAAAATCTTTAATATAACACCTGTAAAAACCAACATGTCCAAGAAAACTTGTAACCCCTCTTACATTAGTAGGAGGTGTTAATTTAGATATAACTTGAATTTTTGCAGGGTCTACTTCCATACCATTTTCAAAAATTTTATGTCCTAACACAATTCCTCCTACAACCTTAAATTGACATTTTTCCTAATTTAGAATTAAATTAGTTTTTTTGCATAACTCCAAAACTTTTTCAAGAAAATTTAAGCATGCGTCAAATGATGTTCCAAATACAGAGAAATCATCCATAAACACTTCTATTCCATCATCAATTAACTTACTAAATATAGACATCATACATCTCTGGAATGTTGCTGGTGCATTACATAATCCGAAAGGCATTCTTCGAAAAGCAAAAGTTCCAAAAAAGACTAGTAAATGTTGTGTTTTCTTGATCCTCAGGAGCAATAAGAATTTGATGGTAGCCGGTATATCCATCTAAAAAATAAAAATATTTGTGCCCAGCAAGTCTATCCACTATTTGGTCTAAAAATAGTAAAGGGAAGTGATCTTTCCTAGTGACAATGTTTAATTTTCTATAATCAATGCAAATACACCACCCAGTAACTTGTCTGATAGGTATTAATTCATTATTATCTTGTGCTTCAGCAGTCACCCCTCCTTTCTTAGGAACACAATGAAATTGACTTACCTAAGCACTGTCCGAAATAGCTATATAATTCAGTTTCCAACCATTTCAAAGATTTCCTTCTTGACTACTTCTTTCATCATTGAGTTTAATCTCCTTTGTGGATCAACTCTTGGTTTATATTTTTCATCCAGTATAATTCTATGCATACAGATGGAAGGATTGATTCCTTTAATATTAGCTAAGGTCTAACCAAAAGCTTTCTTATATCTTTTTAATGTATCTTTGCTCTTGCAAATCATTTAACTCTGAAGATATAATAACAGGTAATGTAGATGAGTTTCCCAGAAACACATACTTCAAGTGGTTAGGCAATATTTTCAACTCAAGTTCAGGTGGTTTTATAATTGACGGAACTAGATTCTTATCAACATTTCCTGTAGTATCCAGCATGTCAAATCTTTCCTGAACATAATCTAATTCTTCATTTTCTATTTCATCCAAAATAACTTCATATTTATCTTCAAAATCTTTTTTCTCTTAAAAATATTCTTTAAAATGCTCGTTCAGTAGATGTTCACTAATTTCCATGTGCATTATCTCTTTCAACAACAGGGTATTTCATAGATTTCGCAATGTTAAAAGTCACTTCTTGACCAATTATCTCTTTCAACAGCAGAGTATTTCATAGATTTCGCAATGTTAAAAGTCACTTCTTGATCATTAACTCTCATAGTTAATTATATTTCATATATTTTGATGTTCACTAATTTCCATGCGAAAACATTCATTATCTCTTTCAATAGCAGAGTATTTCATAGATTTCAAATGTTAAAAGTCACTTCTTGATCATTAACTCTCATAGTTAATTCTCCTTTTTGAACATCTACTTAAAAGTCACTTCTTGATTGTTAACTCTCATAGTTAATTCTCCTTTTTGAACATCTATCATGGCTCTTCCAGTAGCTAAAAAAGGTCTCACTAAAATTATAGGTATTTCTTTATCTTCCTCCATGTCTAAAACAATAAAATTCAAAGGAAAGATAAATTTATCAACTTTTACTAACACATTTTCTATAACTCCCTTAGGATAAGTTACTAAATGATCCGCTAACTGCAAAGTTACAGAAGTAGTTGAGACTTCTCATAATCCTAATCTTTTGAAAATTGATATAGGCATAAGATTAATGCTGTCTCCCAAATCACATGAAGCTCTTCCATAAAATCTTTCACTGATAGCACACGGTATAGTGAAACTATCTAATCTTTTAATTTTTTAGGAAGCTTTTTCTGAATAATTGCACTACACTCTTCGCTAAGTGCAAAAGTCTCATTATCAATGAACTTCCTTTTCTTGTTCAAAATATCTTTCATAAACTTCACATCATTAGGCATTTGCTCTAAAGCTTCTTACGAAGGGAATATTTACTGTTAATCTCTTAAGAATTTCTATAAACTTGGAAAATTGTTTATCCTTTTTGTGTTGCTTCAATCTTTGAGGAAATGGTGGTGGAGGTTTCTCCACAGTAATTTTCATTGGTGTAAGTGGATATTCTAAATCTGGGTTTTCATGATCCTTTTCTTTTTCTATATCCACTTTCTCTTTTTTAGTTTCTGTTTCTTTCTACACTCTTATTTCCAATTCTTTTCGACTTCATAATTGTATCGCTTTTATCTATTCTTTTCTTTGATCTTTAGGATTTGGTTCACAGTACTAGGAAAAGTTCCTGATGTTCAGTTACTAAGCACAGTAGCGATATGCACCAATTAGTTTTCAATATTCTTGATAGCAATTCCTTGATTTTGTAACTAATTTCCTTGAATTTGTAATTAATTTCTTTGAATCTGCAATTATTGACCCATGTTCAGTATCAACTCTTCCATAAAAAACTTCTTTTCCTTAAATTGAGTGTTACTGTTAAATCCTGGAGGATAAGAAGGTCTATAATTAACATTTCCTTGGTTGGATGAATTTCCCAATGGGTTTACTAGGTTGTTTACCCATTGTTGATTTGTAGAAGAATTGTTATTCCAATTAAGGTTAGGATGATTCTTCTAACCTGGGTTATAATAGTTCGAATAAGAATTGTTGGGTCTATTGTTAATAGCATTTAAAGTCTCATAAAAAGGTTGAACATCCACAAATTGCCCAGATGAATTCTCTTCCATCATAATAGGTGTTGGAAAATAATTCATTATCCACAAATTGCCCAGATGAATTCTCTTCCATCACAAGAGGTGTTGGAGAATAATTCATCCCACATGATCTAATTTCTTTGATATTGCAGCAATCTGTGAAGCTAACATAGATATTGCATCAGAATTGTGGATACTAGCTAATCTTTTAGGATTTACCTTTTGAGAGGGCCATTGAAAATTGTTGGTAGGCATCTCTTCTATTAACGAATAAGCCTCGTCAAAAGATTTTGACATTAAAGAACCACCAACCGCAGCATCTATAATTGATCTAAGAGATCCCACTAATCAATTGTAAAAAGTTTAAATGATCAACCAATCTGATAACGAATGATGTGGGCACTTCCTAAGAAGATCTTTAAATATCTCTCAAGCTTCATATATCGACTCTCCATCAATCTGACAAAATGATGTTATGTTATTTCTAAGTTTAGCAATTTTGGATGGAGGGAAATATTTGGATAGAAATTTCTGTGAAAGTTCACCCCAAGTTCTAGTAGATCCAGGTACTAATGAAGTTCACCAATTCTTAGCCTTATCCCTAAGTGAAAAAGGAAAAAGTCTAAGTCTAATAGCATTTTCGAAACTCTGTCATATTTAAAAGTAGCACATAGTTCTAAAAAACTAGCGAGGTGTAAATTAAGATCTTCATTTGGTGTTCATATTTAAAGGTAGCACAAAGTTCTAAAAAACTAGTGAGGTGTAAATTAGGATCTTCATTTGGTGTACCTCCGAATTGATTGTTTCGTACCATTTGGATAATAGCAGCTTTGAGCTTAAATGAATTAGCAGCTACATCAGGATTTTGGATAGATAAGTGAATTTTATCTGCTGTAGGATTGGTGTAATTTATTAGGGGTCTAGGTTGGTGTTCATTCTCTATTCCTTGATTGTTCATGTTGTTTTCCATTGTATAAAGCTACATCAGGATTTTGGATAAATAAGTGAATTTCATCTGCTGTAGGATTTGCATAATCTCGTAGAGATCTAGGTTGATGTTCATTTTCTATTCCTTGATTGTTCACATTATTTTCCATTGTGTCAGGATTTCTATGTTCTTTTCTTAGTTTTCTAATTCTCCTAACAGTGCGTTCTAATTTCGAATCGTAGGATATAAGTCCAAATTTACGCATACAATGAAATCAGTACACAGAAAAATAATTAACTAAATATGAAAATAAGTTGCAATTCAAGTAAAAGTTTTCTAATAGTCCTAATTTGTTTGTTTCTCTAATTATGATTTTTTTAAAATCTAATTTTTACTCCCTGGAAACGACGCAAAAAACTTGACAGCGACTTTATATATGCTTAAAAATACAAGAATTTAATTCTGCTGCTAGAAGATTTAAATCCCCGACAACGGCACCAAAAAACTTGATAACTGTTATAGATTTGATAAAGATGTATATAAATATTTAATAATTACAAAGTTTCACTTATCAACGCAAACATACGTATCACTCAAGTAATACGGGGCTCTAATGAAGCACTAGATATCGATCCCACAGGGAGTAATATTAGAGGCTACGAACTAAGGTATAAAAAATCAGTTCAAATTGCATATTTTTCAGTAATAGGCAATTGAAATAAAAATGTAATTTTAATAAACTCTTAATTAACTAATTATACTAATAAAGTTTCTAATTTGAAGTTCAATATATAAAAAAACATCCTTCTCCTTGTCAAGAAATTTAAGTGAATGGATAAATTGAATCAGTTCAAATTGTATTGTGCCAAATAGAAACATACATATTCTTTACCCTTTGGACCAGGCATAAAGAACATTGACTAATCCTATGCTTGGTTACTGAATCTGAGGCTGGTCTGGGTGGATCAGCTCTCACTCAGAGCTCCCACGTGGCCCTTGCTTGAGGGCTAACATCTACACTTCAACACCCAAACGATAGGAACGAATTGAGGATTTTAGTCTGTCACTCTAAAATCTCCAATTCTACATCCGATAATTTTTATTTCCCTATTTATTTGTACCCAACTTTCAAGGACTTTGACCTCCCTAAATCTTGGATGTAATCTTAACTTTAGTTGTAAAACTCAACATATTTTAACAAATCAATTGGTCAGATTGAATGTAAATTAAGATTGAAGTGAAAAGATCATCACAACTTCTTTAACATTCTCATGGCACAACCAATTCAAATATCCATTTTACAAAATCTGAAGATCAGAACTCATGGAGAAGATACGAAAAAACTTAGAACTTATATATAAAAGCAAAGTCATACAACATTCTAATCACCATTTCACAAAATCTCAAGACAAGGAGAAAGACAGAGAAAACTACTCAGAATTCATAGATAAGATACGACAAAACTTGCAATTTATATATAAAAGCAAAGTCATACAAACTTCAATAAGTAAATACAACTTATCTCTAATTCCTCTCCAAGCAAACTCCTCCAAGTTCTTCTGAATCTCTTCCTTTCTTTAAGCACAAAAAATTCTCTTTCAAAGCATCAAGGAGGAAGAAATCTCTCATTTTCCTTCCACTCTTACAATCTCTCGAAGAATTCCTTACAATAGTAACCACTCTCTACACTCTAATGGGCACCACAAACAACAAAGACTCAATGGACCCCCCCTTTTTTCGGCATCCAAATGTTTCTTTTAAAGTTGTAGAAGAGTTTTCAAGAGTTGCCCAAGCATCCCTTCAAAAATCGTCCATATTCAATGCATCTGTTGAGAGAACCGGCGTGCTCGCCGTCGGCGGCCTCGATGGCGCCGTCGTAGCCTTCTAGAATATTTAATTCTGGAATCTCAAGAAAAACTCAGCATCGATGGCATCGATCTCACCGTCGGCGACATCGATCTTGCCGTCGGCAACGTCGATCTCGTCGTAGGCACCCAAGAACAAATCTTCATATTTTTGTCCTTTTTGCTCCAAATTCACTTTTTTTTTGCATCTTTTTGCTCCAATGACCATAATTCAACATCCCTGCAAAAAAACATTAAAAATATCTTTCTGTAAAGTGCAATATCATCAAAATCAGTGTAAAATAGGTATAAAAATCTCAACATATTTTCCTTTGGTCACAACCCCAATAGCAGAATCACTAGCAACGCACATTATTTCAAATGGTTTCTCCTAGTCAGGTGGTACTATTATAGCTGTAGTGATTAATTTTTTCTTTAATAATTCAAATGTTGTTATGCATTCCTCATTAAAATCAAATTTCATATCTTTTTCTAAAAGTTGGCATAGGGGTTTAGTTATTTTTTTTAAAAAATTTTCTATAAAATTTCTCACTCCTTTAGTACCATTAGAAGGTTCTAATTTTTCTATAACTTGGACTTCTGCAGGATCTACTTTCATGCCTTTTTAAGAAATTTTATACCTAAGAACAATACCTTCTGCAACCATAAATTGACATTTTTTCCAATTTAAAACTAGGATGACATTTTCACATACTTCTAGAACTTTTTCTAAATTATTAAGACATAACTCAAACGAAGTCCCAAATACGAAAAAAAAATCATCCATAAACACTTCCATTCCATGCTCTATAAAATTGCTAAAAATTGACATCATACATCTTTGAATTGCTGCAGGTCCATTGCATAGTCCAAAAGGCATTCTACGAAAAGCAAATGTTCCGTACAGGCTTGTAAATGTTGTTTTCTCTTGATCCTCTAGAGAAATTAGAATTTGGTGATATGCGATATATCCATCTAAAAAAATAATAATATTTGTTTTGAGCCAATATATCCAACATTTGGTCTAGAAAGGGTAAAAGAAAGTGATCTTTTCCGGTGACCATATTTAGTTTTCTATAGTCAATGCAAATTTGCCAACCAGTTACTTGTCTTATTGGTATTAATTTATTTTTCTCATTTTCTTCAACAGTCACTCCTCCTTTCTTTGGAACATAGTGAATTGGGCTTACCCAAGCACTATCTGAAATAGGATAAATATTTTCAGCATCTAACCACTTTAAAATCTCTTTTTTAGCTTCTTATATTATTGGGTTTAATCTTCTATGATGATCCACTTTAGGTTCATACTATTCATCTAATAAAAATCTGTGCAAATATATTGAAGGACTAATGCCTTTCATATCTGCTAAAGTCCATCCAAAAGCCTTTTTATACTTTTCAACATCTCTATCAACTTTACAATACATATTTTAGTAAACTCAGAAGATATAATAATTGGCAATGTGGATGACTTTCCTAAAAATACATATTTTAAATGGGCAAGTAATATGTTCAATTCAAGTTCAGGTGGTTTAATACTTGAAGGAATAAGATTTTTACTATCATTTTCCAGCAAGTCTAATGCTTCAAATTTGCCCTGAATATAATCCAAATCTTCTTCTTTTACTTCATCTTCAGTATCAAAAATTTTTCCTTGCTTTAATTTATCTTGGAACTCATTCTGAAACTGCTCATTACTTAGATAATCAGCTACTTCCGTCCTGAAAGATTCATTATCTTTTTCTATTGCAGGATATTTCATAGCTTTTGTTATATTAAATTTCACTCCTTGATCATTAACCCTCATTAGTAGTTCTCCTTTTTACACATCTATTACAGCTCTCCCTGTTGCGAGAAATGGTCTCCCTAAAATAATAGGAATCTCTTTATCTTCCTCCATATCCAATGCTATAAAGTCTAGAGGGAAAATAAATTTATCCACATTTACTAGGACATCTTCTATAACTCCTTTTGGATAAGTTATTGATTGATCAGCTAACTGAAGAGTTACAGTAGTATGAGAAATTTCTCCCAAATCTAAATGTTTAAAAATTGATAAAGACATAAGATTGATACTCGCTCCTAAATCACATAAAGCTTTTCCGTAAAACTTTTCTCCAATTGCACAAGGTATAGTAAAACTACCAGAATCTTTTAACTTTTCAGGAAGTTTTTTCTGAATAATAGCACTACACTCTTCATTGAGTGCAATGGTCTCATGATCTATAAACTTCCTTTTCTTGTTTAATACATCCTTCATAAATTTCACATAACTTGGCATTTGTTCCAAAGCTTCAATAAAAGGAATATTTATCGTTAACTTCTTAAGAATTTTCAAAAATTTTATAAATTATTTATTTTTATTCTTCTGCTTCAGTCTTTGAGGAAACTAAGGTAATGATTTCTCTACAGGGACATGTGTTTGTTCATTTTTCTGTTGATCATTTTCCATTTCTTCCTTCTCTTCATCAACTTCAGTTTCTCTTTGGATCCTTGTTTCAACTTCTTTTCTACTTTGTAATTAAATAACTTTAATTTTCTCTTTATTTTGATCTTTTGGATTAACTTTCACAGTACTTGAAAGAATTCAAGAAGGTCTATTACTAAGTGCAGTAGCAATATGTCCTAATCGATTTTTAATATTTCTAATAGCAGCCCCTTGTTTCTGTATTTGATTTCCCATATTCAACATTACTTCTTCCATCGTCAACTTCTTTTCCTTTGGAGTTAAATCCTAGAGGATAATAAGGTTGAAAATTAGGATTTTCTTGACTTTTTTGATTTTCGGATGGACTCACCGAATTATTATAATTATTTCAACTAAAATTAGGGTGATTTTTCCATCCAGGGTTAAAATAGTTAGAATAAGGATTCTTATTTCAATTATTTATAACGTTTAAAGTTTCATAAGATAATTGAGTATCAATAATCAGTCCTAGTGAATTTTCCTCTAATATTGGGGGTATTTGAGAATAATTCACTCCCATTTGATCAATCTTTTTAGAAATAACAACAATTTGAGACGCTGATGCACTTAAAATATATAGTATTTTTAGACACATTTTTATACCTATTTTTGAGATATTTCTCTTTAATGGAAGGTATTTTGTGTTTTTCTTGTAGATACAAGTAAAAATGGAAAAAAAAAATGCATGAAGGAGTGAAAAAGGATCAAAATTGGAGCAAAAAAAGTGAAAAATTGTGCAAAAGAGTTTTGGCGCCTAAGTACCAGATCTGGCGCTTAAGCACCGGTTAAACAGAGAAGGCCATGCCTAAGCACCGAGACCCCGCCCTTAAGCACCGGTGCCAGTTACTAGACGAGTAAAATCATTTTTCATGAATTTCGAAGAGGTTTTTAAGGTACCCATTGGCTTAATAGGTGATTGTAACCACCATGGAAGAAAATTATTATCAAAGGATGCGTCTCTTGGGCAAATACATCAAATCAAGACACATTTTAAAGATATCCCAAGGAACCTCTTGGAAAACTATAAAAGAAAGAAGAGAGGACTTATAAAAAGAGTCCTGAAAATATTGGCAAGTTTTGAAAGTTCCTCTCTGGGGAGTTAATTCGGAGAGATNCTTCTATAACTCCTTTTGGATAAGTTATTGATTGATCAGCTAACTGAAGAGTTACAGTAGTATGA